>CAKNXH010063277.1:121085-270263 GCA_932178445.1 Andricus quercusramuli
GAGCAATTTTTTCACAATTTAGAAAATAAATCAATATTGAAAAATATTGATTCAGACCAGCAGACACAAAACAATCAACATCATAATTATTAATACAATTTATCTGATCAAAACCATAACATCAAAAATATAAAACATTCGAATGTTGGAAAATGAAAATCTTACAAGTTAAGGAATGACGTCGGAATTCAACTTGTAGGGATTGTGAAAAAATATCTCTTGTCTCTCAGTGGCTTAGTGGGTAGAGCACCAGACCGGGAATCTGGAACACCTGAGTTCGGTTTCCAGCTGAGCTAGAGATCAATTTTTTCACAATTTAGAGAATAGATCAATATTGAAAAATATTGATTTAGACCAGTAGTCAAAAAAACAATCAACATCCAAATTATTAAGATGATTATTTTTTGGAAAGTAATTTGTGAACAGAAAAATGGATAATTTTGAAAAAATCCAACATGGTTATCCATTAAAAATTCCAAAATTTACAAACATTCCAAGTTAGCAGTCAATAGAAAATTCCAATAGAAAAAATTTAAAATTTAAAATTTTAAACTTTCAATAGAAAATTCAATAGCTCATTTATGCAGTTTAAAATCAAAAATGTAAAAAGTTTACTATACAAATAGTTTTTATTTCAGAATGTTTGCTCTAGGAATATAAATTTGTTCAAATTAAAACATCTTTTTATCTGAAAGGCGAAAAATTTAATGACTAATAACTTTTCATTTTACGAAATGCTGTAAGTCTTAAACTTCGCAAGACAATCGCGCTTTCCTTGAAGCATTGTATGTCGTTATTAGGCCTTCGAAATTTTGAGAAAAGCTCAAGATTCTGCCAGAAAGCATCGAAAAACACAATGCGTTTTGAAACTTTTGAATGAATTCTATTCAAACTGAAATATATAGAGGGACCCTTCATAATTACTTTGTTTTAAATTTAACTTTTGCGGAACTCATCCTGATTTTTATTGCTCAATTAGATTTTTTCCGTTGCTGAAATTTCTTACCAAACTTCTCCAGACTTTTTCCAGAATTTTGAAGGTCGAATATCAATACAAAATGCTTCCAAGAAAACCTTTATTTTCTAGCAAAGTTTACTTTTGGAAATTCCCAAATCCCCTCTTCCAAAGCAGAAATCTTTGGAAATAGTTGGAAACAGTTAAAATTCATTAAAATGTTTTGAACTCTTTTTAACTGACCGGTAACTGAAAATCATTCATCGGGTAAAAAGCTTGTTAATATTTTAGAAAATTGGATTGTCGGACAAAATGACAATTTCGAAAGTCTCAAGGATGAACTTTAAATTAAGGATATATTTGATTATTATATTCACCTATAGAGATAAGAATAACCACCGAGGATGATACGAGAGTAGAAACAATCCTCATTTTTTCGAACTAGTAAAAAAGTTAATAATTGTTTTAATGAAGAATTCAATTGATAATGTAACTGTTGAATATTCTAGTGCCTAATCAGATTATATAAACCTATAGTCCTTATCTCTTTAATTGTCGACGTAAAGCTTGGCCTTGTCATATACTTACATTTTATTAGACTCACTTTCAAGAAAAAAATATGCGTTCTACATTCGTTGAAAGTGAAGTTTTCTCTCAATAAATTCAAAAGAGTGAAAAAGACTTGGATGATTGGAAACGATTCTCCAAGATTTCAGGAGATTTATATACATTTTTAAAGAGTCAATAGATTTCTGATTTGAACAGGTCTTTTTTGTCAAATTCCCTTTTTCTAAATCATAATTGAAATCTTTGTCTTTGAAATCAAAATATAGTTTATACTTTTCAGAGTTTATTGGATGACTATTAATTGACAAAATATTATTTTCCAATCGAAAGCCGTTTTCGGAAAACTCAGTTCTTTAATTAACTGATTTTATTCACTCACAAAATTATTTGAGTTTTTCAAGACAAAATAATAGTAATGCACACTGTACTAATAAAAAATGTGTTACTTCGAATGAAAATTTGAAATTTTGAAATTATAGAATCTAAATCCTCAAACTGTTACATAAAATTCTCAAATATGAATTTTCTGCAGAATAGTTGAATATTCAACCAAAAAATTGAAATTTTCACTAGAAGATTATTAAAAAAATACTTTCAACAAAATACCTGAATTTGTAAACTTTGTATGTAAATTTTTGAAATCTGTATTTTGACTCGCTGATTACGAAAATTATAGAAGAAACATCTGAAAATTAATGTGACTGTATTAAAAATACACCTTTCATTCAAAATACATTCCTTTTCAAACAACATTGCTTTTCCAGAAAAGTAGAAAAATATTGGTATAAAGCATCCTAATGGACAAGTATACCTTCCTGGAGGGGGGTTTCCACAATTTTGGGTTCGTCTGGGATCGTCGAGCCATCACTGCCGTCTTCGGCTTCTTGTCTTCATTAATTCATCAAAAAAACTCGAGGGGAAGTCAGGTGTAGACAATCAGAACATGTGATGTCATCAGTAAACATTATCTTCTTATTACAAAAATATCCAGATTTAAAAATTCAAAAGAACAGAATATACCATTATATTTTTTATCTGTATCTTCTCTTTTAATATCCTCCTTATTCGCTCCCGGCGCTTATATCTTCTACACCGTCTTCGGAAATAGCACAAAAAATTAATCAAATGAAAAATGCTCACTATTGCTAAAATTCATATAATCTATACACGCACCACAGAATAGTGAATAAATGCGACTACAGTCTCAGAGTTCGTCAGGCTCACTGCAGAGGACCTGCGCATGCTGCTTGAATATTAACAAAGCTAGTGATGGCCAGGACACTTCAATCAACGCTGGTGGATGCCTATACTAGCAGAGCTAGCAGTTGTCAGGGACACTCCAGTCAAATCTGGTGGATGCTTGTACTAGCAAAACTAGCAATAGTCAATAGCGCTCCAGCCAAAGCTGGTGAAGGCATTTACTAGCAGTGCGAGCAGTGGTCAGATGCGCGCCAGTCAAAGCAGGTGGATGCCTGCACCAGCAGATCTGGCAGTGGTCAGTGACGATCTAGTCTAATTTGGTGGATGGTTGCACTACCAGAGCTAGCAGTGGCCAGGAACGCCCTAGTCAAAGCTGGTGGATGCTTGTACTAGCAGAGCTAGCGTTGGTCAGGGACGCTCCAATTAAAGCTGGTTGATGTCTATACTAGCGGAGCTAGCAGTAGTCAGAAGCGCTCCAGTCAAAGTTGGTGGATGCCTCTACTACTAAAACTAGCAGTCGTCAGGAACGCTCCAGTCAAAGCTGGTGGATGCCTGTACTATCAAAGCTAGCAATTGCTAGTAGCGCTCCAGCCAAAGCTGGTGAAGGCATTTACTAGCAGTGCGAGCAGTGGTGAGATGCACGCCATTCAAAGCTGGTGGATGCCTGCACTAGCAGATCTGGCAGTGGCCAGGGACAATACAGTCTAATTTGGTGGATGCTTGCACTACCAGAGCCAGTAGTGGCCAGGAACGCCCTAGTCAAAGCTGGTGGATGCTTGTACTAGCAGAGCTAGCGTTGGTCACGAACGCTTCAATTAAAGCTGGTAGTTATCTATACTAGCAGAGCTAGCAATAGTCAGGAGCGCTCCAGTCAAAGTTGGTGGATGCCTCTACTACCAGAACTAGCAGTCGTCAGGGGCGCTCCGATCGAAGCTGGTGGATGCTTGTACTAGCAAAACTAGCAATAGCCAGGGGCTCTCCAGTGAGAGCTGGTGAGTGCTTGTGCTAGCAGAGCTAGCAATGGTCCGGGACGCTCCAGTAAAAGTTGGTGGATGGCTGTACTAGGAAAACTAGCAATGGTCAGGGACGGTCCAGTCAGAGCTGATGTATGCCTGTGCTAGCAGATCTGGTGTATGCCTGTGCTAAAAGAGCTAGCAATGGTGAGCGCCGCTCTAGTTAGAGCTGCTGGATGCCTGTGCTAGCAGTGCAAGCAGCAGTCAGAGGCACTCCAGTCAAAGCTGGTGGATACCTACACTAGCAGATCTGGCAGGGGCCAGGGACGCTCCAGTAGAAGCTGGCGGATGCTTTTACAACCAGAGCTAACAGTGTTCAGGAAAGCTCTAGTCAGAGCTGGTGGATGCCTGTGCTAGAAGAACTAGCAATGGTCAGGGTCGCTTTAGTTAGAGCTGGTGGATGCCTGTGCTAGCAGAGCTAGCAAAGGTCAGGGACGCTTTGGTAAAAGTTGGTGAATGCTTGTACTAGCAAAACTAGCAATAGTGAGGCGCGCTTCAATCGCAGCTGGTGGATGCCTGTCGCTCCAAAGATTGGAGGTGCGACGCTGGCTCACTCGGTATGACGTTTTCAGCGGATTGGGGCTCGCTCACCGCGTTGAGTGCTGACAGACCGTACTGCCCGCGTGCTTTGGACGGTACTATTTCCAAATTATTAATGAGTGCAATTATTTCAATTCTCTTTAGGCTACACGGCATGTTTAGAGCCGGATTAAAGCGAATCAGCGCTCCGGGCTGAACATTTTTTGGGGCCCCCTGAGAAAAGTCTCTGGTAAGATGCATATCATAATATGAATCGTAAAAAATAAGGTTCATGACAATAATCGAATAAACTTTTTGTTTCCTCTCGATTTTGAAAAAATGATATTTATTATTGCACTCACAACTAATAATATCTGTATCATACATTCATACATCTAAGAAATACGTTCTTTCGTGCTTTTGTGTTTGCGAATTCTTTAATTGTATCTTCCGAAGATAGTGACTTTAGACGATCTTTCTCGATTGCCAATAACCTGAGACCAGTTCATCTTTCATCAAACACAGTTGAATAAAGTCCTGATTTTACCCTAGCTAGATTTGAGAAAGATGGTTCAACGTCACAATATGTGATGGGAATGGTTCAGAAGAATCTAAAAGAAATATATATATATATATATATATATAATATATATATTTATTTATATATATATATATATATATATATATATATATATATATATATATTCGGGAACATCAACTCTATGCATGAATCTGACATCCATTTCGAAATTTTTGCAGCTAATAATTTGTTGCCTTCGTGAGCAGATTTCGAGAAAGGAACAAATTGTTCCAGTTCAGTGGCTACGTAAATTCCTAATCTTCAGCGTAAACACTTGAAACTTAAGAGGCACTTCCTTGATATTTTTTGAATCACTTATCTTATATTTAATCTTCTATAGTCTCATCATTACAGATTTGTGCATACATTATTATCCCTGATTCGTCATTGTGTGAACTTTCCAATCCTCTGACATACATTTTGGTTTCTATTGTTTGAATTTAATTATGGAGGAGCAATTTATTTTTATTTCAAACATTTTGCTCATTGCTACATATAATTTATTCAAGAAATACCTAAAACGTGGTAGGCAACACTTAAACTCTTTCACAAACAGCTGCAGTGGGAATGACATAAGTATCTGTATACTAAATTAAAATAAGTTTATAGTTCAAAGTGACTAAAGACTGAATTTTAAAAAAGTACAACGTCTTGTACTTCTAACGCGACTGACTCAAGGCTAGGCAGGGATGTCCACCAGCTGACAATATCCCGTCCATTCCGGCCTCGAGCTGAGCGCTTTGAATGACCCGAAAGTTTAATGAGGGCCAATTTACCTTCTTCAAGAGAATTTTTTTAAGCTTTCCAGGGACTCCGTCATAAGAAATTAGAAATTTGGAAATATTCCGGAATCTATCTTGCAGATCTGTCGAGTATTGGAAATCTAATGAGACGTGAAGGAGGAAGGATGACCCTTATTATTCTAAAACTGCTTGAGATTCGTGATTTGTTGCCTAATGGAGTTTCTCGGATTTCTTCTGGGGTCATTTCTTCAACCGCGCCGCTGTCCATGTTTATTTTTGCCCGTTTTGTAGTCCCAGCGCGTATTGTATATATTCCACGAAGTCTTCCATGACCCTCGACTATTGCAAAGACGTCACCATCGGACGTTGATAATACAGCTTGTTCTTCGGTTGGCATAGGTACACGGCCATAAGATTCTCCTCTCAGTTGAATTGGTTTATCGCGAGGGAAAATGTATCTTCGAATTTCAAATCGCCGTAACGGATTCGTTTTGGGAATAAGTCGAATAAACTTAAGTTCTTCAACTGTAAATCCACGCAAGGTTAAAACAGGATAACTGACAGGAGGCGACCTAGACCTTTCACGAACAGGAGGCTCGGCAGAAGGATCAGAAATTCTGGAACGAGGTGTACCAGGTTCAGGATTTGAAGTATGTGAACTCAACACTGCAACAAGAAAGAAAGCCTTACATTTTCTCCTGGTAGACAATCATATGTCTGGAAGGAGATGATTGAATCGAATGGGATCGGATTGTATCGGAGACAATCATCAAGGATCTACTGGGTTCAAATAATACCGGGTCCTATACAATCCAACATGATTGGATTGAATTGGATAGAATCGGATTCAAGCACATAGACTTGAATAGGATCAGAGATGACCAGAAAAATTAGAAACAATTCAAAGACATGTCTATACGAATAATTTTGACTCTGCAAGCCATCATCAGATGCTTTATAATCATGATTCTTTAATACACTGGAAACTGCATTTGTGCAGGGTTTTGGCTCTGACCTTGAAACATTTGAATGAATTCTGTTCAAATTTCTGAAGAAATTAAGTTTCTTTTTTTTGTCTCAAGCTAATTACTCTAATCTGTTAGTATGACATGAAAAGAGATGGAGGGATTCTTTAAAGTTGCTTTTCCTCGAATCTCACTCTTGCTGAAATTTTGTACCAAACTTTCCTAGATTTTTTTCCATAATTTTGAAGGTCGACCATCAATCGTGAATACTCCAGAGAGAAGCTTTATTTTCGAGCAAAGGGCGCTGTTGGCGATGAATGCGGTTGTGGCTCGAAATAGGGAATTTTAGTAAATAATTATAATTTAGAATCTAGGACAGGGAGTTTTTGTGAACAATTATGGTTTGACTTGTAACAGAGAATTTTTTGCAAGGAATTGGAAGTTTGGAAATCAATTTTAATTCTTCTTCAGAAGGAGGGATTAAAGAATCCTTGTTTGAATTCAGAATTTTAATTCTTCTACAAAATTCTTTGTTCCACTTCAGAATTATAATTCCTCTGACCAAATATTATCTGATTCTCCCAACTTCAAATTATAATTCTTCTCCATTAAGGTTTCTTCAATAATCTAGTTGGCTGGAAATTTACAATCCTCCGTCGGGTAGACTTCTTGTAAATATTTAAAGAAATCGTATTGTCGGACGAATTGTAACTTGCGGAAAGCTCAAAAATGGATAAAAAATTGTAGATATACTTGATTATTATATTTACCAACAGAATGGAGGATAACGACCCAGGATAACACGAGCGAAAAAACAATCCTCATCTTTTCGAATTAGAGGAAAACTGAATCACGTATTGACGATAAAATTAAATAATAATGAAACTGATGAATATTCTAGTGCCTCATTAGATTATATAAACTTATAGTCGTTATCTCTTCGATTTTAGACGTGAAGCTTGTCCTTCCCCGATATTTACTCGTGCATTTAATTAGAGGCATGTTTATGAAAAATAATGTACGTACTACATTCGTTAAAACTGGAACTTGCAAAAACTCAAAATGGGGGAAATCTTCCTACATTGGATAATTCAATCTTCAGTGGATAATTATTAATTAAAAATACTCATATATGTAAAATAATTAATTTGCTTTAATTAACAGTTAAGACAATATACTTCTTCATGAAGTAAAATAAAAATGACATATTTTCCTTTTATTTCTGCTATAAAATAATGATTATCCACTGAAGGTTGCATTATTCACTGTAGTGAGGTTTCCACTAAGTTCTTCCAAATACAGAATGCCTATATGATGGATTATTAGAAATTCCCGATTTTCTCTTGGTCAATTTAAAAGAGAGCAAAACACTTGGATGATTTGCAACGATTTTTGAAAATTTCAGAAGACTTAAATATATTTTTAAAGATTCAGAAGATTTTTAATTTGAACAGCAATTTTTTTTTCAAATTTTCACGTTTTGAGCCCTTCTGAATCCGAGATAAGATTTTCGCGAATGCGTCTGTCTTCTCTGTGCGTATTTTTGTGTGTGCCTGCGTCAGTGTGGCTGAGGAAAAAATTTAATGCAAAATGAAAAACAAATATTAAATTAATGATCATAAATGAGATTTGTACTTTATTTTGCAATATCTAAATGAGCAATCTCAGGCAGATATACAGAAATAAATGTAATATACAATAAAGAATTCACAATCAAGAAATTACAGTTGTCGATTCTTTGAGCTTTAATTTCAAAAGGTCTGTGCACGGTGGCTCAAGAAAAATTGTCAAAAATTCATCATCATCAAGAACGCATAAAAAATTCTTGGAATTGGAATCAAATGTGGGGGTTGTTGCCTTCTAGTACGAACAAAATTTGCCATGCATCTTTGGACCACCCTGAGTGCAAAGTTGTGGGGAAATAAGAAGACCGTGCACCGGACTAAAATTTTTTTCAAAAATTTACGTTCCATGTCAAAAATTTTCTATCTCAATTGTCAATTATTAGAAAATTTAACTGAATACTGAATACTTGTTTCAAAGACTGAATGTTGGTTGAGTTTGCTATGTATAGGTTACTGATGCTAATACAGGTTTCGAAACTATAGAGAAAACTTACGAAATGCTTTCGTACTTATACAATGAATTTGTTCTGGCGTGAAGTCTTATGAAAGTTTAAAGTATACATAACCTAAGGTGACCGATATTATAAATTTGATAAGAACTTTTGTGGTATTGCGGTCTTTTTTTACCGCAAAGTCGCATAACTTCTTATCGGAAATACCAAACTTATACATTGATAAAATCAGACATTAATGAAAAATATAGAATTTGTGGATTTGAGTCTTATTAATTGTATATACAATAACATCATGATAAAGTGGGACGATGGTCGTAGGGGTTAAGGCATAGGCTTTGGACCCACTCCGTCGGCTTGCGGGTACGATTCCCGCCTCGCTCTCTGGAAGAGCCTCGGTGGCCCATGCGGTGAACACTAGCCTAGCAAGGGAGTTGTTCATCTCTGGAGAGTCGTGGGACCGGTACCTCTAGAGAAAAAGGTTCTCTAAGTACTGAAGGATGTTGCTCTTGGTGGTTCGGAACCCACCTTAAACTGTAGCGCCCCCTCCCACCACCAAGTAAGTGTGTGGGGGGGTGCATAAAGGAATAGGGAAGAGATACAAGAAAAATGTAAACCCTTAGGGGATACATTAGAAGCTTCCATTCCAATAACATCATAATAATATTCTAAAATCTAAATCCTCGAATTGTTGAATAAAATTCCTGAAAATGAATTTTCTACAAAATAGTTTAATATTCAACTCGAAGATATAAATTTTCAACCCAATATTGGAATACTCTTTGAAAAGATTATCTTTCAAACAAAAATAGACATATTTCCAACAGAATACAGGAATTTGTAAACAAATAATTGAATTTTTAACTCAAGATAATCAGTTTTAACCAAACATGAAATAATATAATTTTCAGGTGCAAATATGAATGTGAAACAAAAAACGAACGAATTCGCAACAAAATAGTTGAATTTCGATTTGAAGAGATGAACTTTCCTGAAGAAATTAATATGGTACAAAGTAGTTCAACTTTCAACCTGATAGTTGAATTTTCACCTAATAAAGAAGAATTCTCAACAGACAATATAATAGTTGATACCTAACCAAGAAATATTCTAACCAAAACGAGTTGAATTCATAAAAAAAATTTAATTCAAAATAACATAATTCAATCCTCAAATATAACACGCTAGTCTTCAATGGAAGCAGTATTTCCAGGACATCACGTCCAACCTTAAAAAATATAGTGGCTGTGAGGCAATATCTGACAGGTCTTCCAGGGACAAATCTTCCCAGGAAACTACTCCCTACGTGAGAAAAAAAACATGATATGCTTTGCCGCACCATTGGGCATGTCTTTCTGGACGAGTGTTCCCAGAATGTCACTTTCCGCATTCAGAAAAATTTTTCATGCTGTCAAACAACACGAGGTACGTTGTTGACGTGGGAAGTTGTTTCCCGAAAATACTTATTCCGGGAAGACATGACCAGTGATTCTTGAAAGTTATTATTATAATTACTATTAACTTCTTGATTAAGATCATCGGAGACTTTAACGACTGAGTTGTCCCCATCACTAAGCAGGTGTGCCTAACCGTCAACCTATCCATGTTTTGTGGATGGGCTAACACGATACTTCTTGTTGAAGAGATAGCGAGTGGGCGGTTTGTCCCTGAGAATGCTCAGGGTCGGCCTGCTCGCGATGTCGGCTGTGATCCGCACTGCTGTAGATATCCTTCCGCTGTTCACCATATTTAATCTCGAGGCCGCCTTCGCAGCCACAGTCACTTCGCAGTGAACCCTGCTCCAAAAGACCACCGCTACATGTTAGCTTGAGTCACAGGATCGCTGTATAGATTCACCTAAGAGTCTCAGATTCCAAGCCACCGGCTCTTTACTGTGGCTCTCCTAGAGAGCCATAGAGTCTCTACTAGCTTTTCCCCTTCTTTTCCAGGTGCTCATTTCATAACAGACTATTATCTAGGATGACTTGTAGATATTTTGTTCGTTTTTTATTTCGAATCATCAGTCAGCACATCAATTGCAATCATGGTCGCCCTGATCACGTCTCTAGAGGTGTAGTTCAAGGCTACTTCGATGCAAATGAACGTTTCAATCGCGAAGCCTTCATGCTTCAGTTGTTCTTCGATTAAGCTCATCGCGTAGGGCCGTCTCGTTTGAGTGTCCAGCCCAGGAAAGAATTGAGGCTGATGGGACGAAAGTCGTTACGTGAAGTATGACCGATCTTGCCTGCTCTCGGAATAAAGACTACTCTTTTTCCTCTCCATGCCCGCCAAGACGCATCCAAGTGCCAGAATAGCCCTAACAAGTCTCGCAAGCGGCCCTATGATGCTCTCTTCCACCTACTTTCCGAATACCGGTTGAATGCCATAGAGACCAGGAGACTTGTAAGGACTGAAAGACTTCAGGGCCTGCCTGTCCTCAGAGGTGTCATTTTCCTTTCTCCAGACATTATGAAGGCCGGAAAATGTGCCTTGATCAGGTGAGCCAAGGTCTCTTCATCCGACATTCAGTATCCTTCGTCGGGCAATTTGAAAGTGCCGAGAATAGCTTACGGGTTTTGCGAAGGCAGTTTGTCCAGTTTAACAGCCTCTGTTCCTTTCTCGATGTCTGTGCAAAAGTGGGTCCAGCTTTCTTGCTTCGCCTTACATATTAGACCGCTGTATTCATCCCTCATTTCTGTGAATGAGATTTACGTCTCAACTTCTCTCTGGGTTTCCTGCAAAGATCTTCGAGCTTTCTGTTCCCCCAGTGTATGTCCCTGAGCCTTCCAGACTATTGTGGGTTGACATTTACTTTTACGAGTATATTTTACGGCCTCCGTGAAAACATTGGCTGCCATTTTCACGGTGTCTGCGTCACTAATTGACCTGCTCACCATCGAGGGTACACTTCTTAGATCCGTGGAATACTGCTTCCAGTCCGTTCTTCTTGGATTTCTGGCCCACTCACCACAGGACCCGCAGGTACGATGAATTCCAACTCTCATTATATTTGTGAGTGATCTGCTCTCAATTCCACTATGGTATCTTGAATTGAACAAGGTTCATGGACTAGCGTGATACCTGTGTGCCTCGCAGCCATGACCCTCTGCAGAACAGCGAAGGCGCCTTTGCTCTCATGCAAGTTAATTCGGGTGATGCTTCAGCCGGAACAGTGATTTAGGTCTGTCCCGATCTTCATGTCCCGACAGGCTCCTCATATCTCTGGCCAGCCACCTCAAAGTTGACCTGTCCAAAGTTGTGGAAGAGCCTGTTCTTCAGGTCCGCAAAAGCCCTCTTCTGGCACTCAGTAATTTGCATAATTAGGAGTTGCTTAGAACTTCCCGCTGTGTCTCCTCCCTCACGCTGATTGTGTCTGACGATTTGTCAGGGTTTGAATTCCTCCAACCACCGAAGGACCAGAGACGGGTCTTCCAGCTTACCTGGGAATAACGCCGCAGCATTATGTAGACAAGCCCTGGGTCGGTTGCGTCAAAAACGAAAACCCCTACAGTTTCCTTTCTGAGGAACCGTTGATACTTCTATTTTGGGGGGGGGGCAGGACTTATTGAAAGTTGAAAGTACGACAAATTTTTCGAATGCGCGTTGGAAATGGCCCAGGATGACTTGTCCCAGGAAGAGGCAACAAATGGTGCCTCGAAGCAATTCATGTTTTTTTTTCTTTGAAGGGGATGTAATTTTCAGAGAAGCCTTCCCCTTTGGCGAAAGAGGTGCCATTCTCTGTTTGGAACTAGACTTTCTTTCTCTTTGAACTTTCTCTTGTAGAAAGAGATTTCCCTGAATGGCATTTCCTCTTGAAAGTTATTTTTGACAAAGACTTGTCCCGGTTTCAACTAAAAAGTTGCATTAACAACCAAATAGTTCAGCTTCCATGCAAAAGAGATGAATGTTCAACAGAAAGTTGAATCTTCAACCAAAACATTTTTATCTCTCATCGGGCAAATGTATTCTTAACAAAAATAGATGAATCCTCAACGACAAATGTAATAGTCGATACTTCCATCAGAAATGTTGAAAATTCAGAAAATCCTAGTTCGGAATGCATTCAAACTGTGGGTTTGCCACATTTGGAAATGATGAAGCTGATAATCTTAAGTTTTCAGAAATGAATATTTTATACGTTAATCAATCCTTCCACTGAAGAAGAATTATAATATGGGCGTTTGTCAAAAAAAATTTCTAAATTAAATTTATCTTTATATATTCTTATTTATTATATTTATATTTATTATTTTCATATTATATCATATTCTTATTTATTATATTCATATCCTTCAAATGAATGTTAAACCAGATGATTGCAATGGTTGTGATACTTGCAGCACAAGCCGCCGATATTTAAAAGAAATTGCCTAATTTGTATACCCGAAATTCGTTTCTTTTGATCCTGATGGAAGTACTTTCACACACTGTGATGTTACTGTGTTGAAAAGAGTCACTTCACAAATTATTAAGAGGGACATAAAGTGCAACTTTAGAGGTGGGTATTGCAAAAAATATTTCATGCCAAGACTAAAGATTTAGTATTCCAGGGACCTCGGTGTCAGAAATAAAAAAGCCAAAAATGTGTCAGCATCTAACTTTCAGATCTGTTCAATATTGGAAATCTGATCAGATGTGGAGGAGATTGATTGACCCTCAATATAATAAAACACTTGAATATTGGTGAAGAGCTGCCTAATGGAGTTTCCAGGATTTCTTCTGGGGTCATTTCTTCAACCCTGCTGCTGTCCATGTTTATTTTTACCCTTTTTTCGGTGTACCTTCTCACCGTATATATTCCACGAAGTTTTCTATTATCCTCCACTATTGCATAGACATCACCACTGGACGTTGATAATACAGTTTGTTCTTCGGTTGGCATAGGCAGATGAACACGCCGATTTCCTCTCAATTGAAGTTGTTGATCGAGAGGAAAAGTGTACCTACGTATTTCAAATTGCCGTGATGAATTCGTGTTAGGAATAAGCCTAATAAATCTAATTTCTTCAAATTTATATCCAAGTATGTAGGAAGGAGCATGACTGGCAGGAGGAGACCTGGACCTTTCACGAGAAGGAGGCTCTGCTGGAGGAACACTAGGCCCAGGGTTTGAAGTCTGTGAATTCAACTCTGCAACAAGAAGAATACTTTTCATTATTTTTTTGCTGATAAAAATGGTAACGTCGATTACATGATACAGAAGTTAGGTGAAATATGGTAAATACAGCTTATTCATATTTCTGATGCAAAACTGTAATATATATGTTCTTATCATACGAAATGTGTAAATGTGTAAATGTGTCCGTCCGTTTGTCGGAATTTTTTTGCTCTAATAGAATCGAATGGAATCTGATAGGATTATACAGAATGAGGATCGGATTGTATACGATCAAATAGGAACAAATAGACTCCTATATAATCAGATATGGTCTCATAGAAGCTGATGTAAACTGATTGCGACGGATCGAATATAATTGCATAGGATGAGAAAGAATGTGATTAAATCGGAAAGGACCGGATAGAATTGAGGAAGACACGATAGGATAGGAGCAAATCGAATATAATTGGGGAAAAGCATATAGATTTGCTAAAGCTCAGATATTACCGGGTAGACTGTGAAAGGATAGGATACGATATGATCGGTTAGGTACGATGGAATAGGATTGGATAAGATAGGATATAATTTATCATCAATTTAGTAAAACAATCACATTTTTCAAGCGAATTTCGCCTATATTGATTACTGTTTATCGAAATCAATCGCCAATATAGGATGATAATCTTGACGTAAAGCTCAAAATATTTAAATTAGGAAAAACTTTGAATTTTCATTATTTTCTAAATCTTTTCCAACAATTTGTGTGCAAAATTTTATTTTCTATATTTATTAACTGAAAATGAGTAAACACTGTGAAAATATAACAAATTGTCGTGATGTGAAGGGTGGATGGAAAAAATGTAAAATGTTGAGTGAATTGTGAATATGGGCATGTGTTAATCCAATTTTTTTACTTCCAGGATGTAATAAATAACATTTTTAGAAACGAAAGGAAACTCTTTTATTTCCTGACGACTCTGCCAGACATTATTATTATAAATATCATTAAAATATTACTTGCCGCATTGCGAAAGCGGTCCGCTATATTCACTAGGCAACTAAATCTTTCAAAGAGGTTTAATATGTGTCATATGCCATAATTAACAATGATAGCTGGTTCTCAGGAACATTATCCACATTTGGTGTTTACATAAAAGAGTGAGACGATTTGCTCACCTTCATGTTGGTTAAAAGTCATTATAATATTTTGGAGTCGATTAGTATATGGCTTTTGTGATAACGTGTGATAATACACAATAATACAATAATAATTAAATATAAGAAATAATAAAGTCTAGAAGAGTCGTAAAGGAATAAAAAAAGTTAATTTTTTCCGATTCTAAAAATTGTATTAAAATATTTGGGAAAAATCGAAGATTGAGATCAATAAAAAATAACAAAAATTCCTCATTGCTGCAGTTTTTAGTGGAATGTCGTTGGAATTTTCTGTAAAAAAAAGTGTGGCTTCATAAAGAATCCAATGATCCCAAATGATCAAAATTTTGAAAATGTCCAAGATTAAGAATTAAAAACAATCAAGAATTAAAAAAATAGCTCATTCTGCAGTTTTTAATGAAATAGTTGTAAACCTTGCTATAAAAACACAACGTAGCTTCAAAAGCATTCAAGAATCCCTTCAGGACTGGGAATTTTTGTGAGAAAATATTATTTTACACGGAACAGACAATTTTTGACATGGAATAGGAATTTTGTAATATGATCATTGTAATTATCATGTCCAAAAATTATCTGATACTCCAATTATAGATAAATTTCATTATTATATTCACCAATAGAATTGAAGATAACCATCAAGGATAACAAGATAGTAGAAACAATCCTCATCTTTTTCACTCAGAGGGAATACTGATTAATATACTGATGAAGAATTTGATTACTAATGTGAGGGATGAATATTCTAGTGCTTGATCATTTGTATAATCATATATTCGTTATCTCTTGTATTTTAGGTGATGAGCTTATCCTTATCCGAAGTTTGCTTCTCATTAGTAATTTTTAAGAAAAAAATGTACTCATTTGAGTAATTAAAACTGATATCACAATTTGATATAGCGGTCCATTCCAAGCTTTGGGCAACTGAATATAAGATCTAGAAAATACAAGATGTCTACCCGAAGAATAGTTATAAATTCCCAGGAAAAATTAAAAATGTTTGGATACTTTCCAACGATTTTTACAGGTTTCAACAAAATTCTCAGCATTTTGGAAGAATATAATATTATATTAATAATAATAAGAATAATAATATGAATCTGTTTATATAAATTCCCTTCTTCTCAATCAGAATTAGTGTTAAGTGTTTAGTGTTTAAACAAACTATGCGCCTGCAGTTCTTTTTACTGGAAAAATGTCCACTCTTATGGATCAGTACCGTGCGTTTCTTCCACTAGCCACTGGGGGATGGGTTGTCCTCCGTCTGAAAATGTACTAAATATAGGAGTTAGATGCTGGTGTATTGAAGTAAACTTCTTACACCAAAAGTTGTTTATTTTATATAGTCCTTGTGCTAAAGAGTTTTTAGTTCTAGCGAGCACTTCCTTCACTTCTTCAACAGTAATTAGAGAACACTTTTTTTCTCGACCTTGCAGCCTTCGCCTCCGGCAGAAGTCAAGAAAGAGTTATATATCTGAAGCGTTTTCATTTACCTGATAGGTCTCCGTACACTTGCTCCCAGAAGACGTGAATCTCTTCTCGACTAGGCGGATTTTCAACTGCACGTGACATTTTATTGAACAGGCGGAAAGGATGAGCAGAAAAGGTGATTCTTCTGAATCTACTTTACTCGCTGTTCAAGGCGCTTTTTGGCTGTTGTAAGAGCTCTTATTTCTTCGTGTAGTGCTG
The DNA here is from genome assembly GCA_932178445.1 of Andricus quercusramuli. NCBI lineage: Eukaryota > Metazoa > Arthropoda > Insecta > Hymenoptera > Cynipidae > Andricus > Andricus quercusramuli. Next base: position 137,665 of record CAKNXH010063277.1, read on the forward strand.
CTTGATGGTCAACAGTTCACACTTGTTCAGCTTGTGATTTGCTTTCTTAAGTTGAGAGCAAGTGCCCTAACTTTTGAAGTGAGTTTTTATTTGAATGTTGTGTATCTAATCACGCATTGAAAATCAGATGCATGCCGTCTAGCCGTTCTAATTTTAAACTGAAGCTGTGCGATACGCTCGAAAGTCTTACTTAGGCGTACTGAAGTATTATTACTGCTATTGTTGCTCAGCAGGGAGTGGCAATAGGAATGAACCGAGGCGATGACCAGGCAATGGCCTCAGATAAACGCGACAACATCCTTTTGAATCGCTAGAACAACTCGGAAGGGACAACCTCACCTGTTGACAAAGAAGCTTACCGACGCAAAGACGATTCATGCAGAGGTTACATGAACTTGTAGTATATATTCTTGAATTTTTCTTGAATTCCCGTGTTATTTATCTAAACAATATGCTCGTTCCGCAACACTGCTCCGCTCCATGTTGCAAAGCAATCTCTTGAGCGATCACTTCATGAGAAGAGCCTAACAAAGTCATAATGTGAAGCTCCCCACTGGGGCCCATTAGCATCCAAGGTCTTTTATTTCTGTCCTGGCATACCTCTCTTGCATGGTTCACGTCCGTGCATTTTCTCATACAAGCTCTTGTGTTTTTATGGCTTTTCATGTCTCTTAAAATAAGGGTCTCATTCACACATTGTGACCATTATTTCCGCGGTCTGCCTCTGGGCACACTGCCATTTACCTTACCTTGATACACTTGTTTCGATAGTCGTTCATCTTTCATTCACTCAATATGCCCAAATCATCTCAACGAATTTATTACACATATGTCAACTAGTGCCTCCTCAACACCATATTATTTGAAGATTATCTCACCACTTACTTTATCCATCAGTTTTTTGCCGCAAATTTCCTTCATATATATCAGAATTGTACAAAATTTTTTTTAAATTTTCTGTTGCATTTCCAAAATTGCAGGTCTATTCCGCTAATACATCTACAATCAAATTTGAACATTATCTTCGTGCCATAATTTTAGGCTAATATATATTAGCGTATTTCACAAAAACCATTTAGTCCGTCTTTAACTAAAACAATCACGAAACCTTCCAATTAAGTATAAAAATCTTAAAAACCCTCCCAAGACTCTATTTTATATTGTCATCTTGACACAATTATTCAACAACCCCATTAAATAACCCCTGGTACATTGAACGAACTCCGTCACAGCTGTCTTCAACTGAAACAGCTGAAAAAGTTTCAATTGATGATAATTATACCAGACATTTCCCAAGACTCTCGCATGTATCCTTATTTACTCAATGATATTTCACAACCGCAGAAAACAACCCCTAGTAGATTTAGCCTAATCTACCCCAGCTGCCTTAAAAAAAACTGCAAAAAACCTTCAAACTTCAAAAAACCTCAAAAAACCTTTCCAAGGCATATCCTTATCATAGCATATTCATATCTCAATCTACAAAGTGTTATTCAACGAATGCCCAAAAATAACTTCTAGTAAATGTCCCGTCTCAGCTGCCCTGTGATTTATTTTTCTGACTGTTTCAGTCGAGGACAGTTGTGACTGGATTGTTAGATAAACTAGAGATCCTTTTTGGGGGCAGCTCATTATTGCTATGATGATAAGGATATGAACTAGAGTCTATGAAATGTATCTGTTGTGATTATTTTCGTGTTGTAATTCTTTTGGCCATTCAAATTAAGGGCAGCTGTGACAGGGGTCGTTAGATAAACCAGAGGTTGTTTTTGTGGTTGCCCAAGATTACTATGGGGATAAGGATATAAACCAGAATCTTCGCAAGATCTCTGTGATGATTATTTTAATGTTGGAAATTTTTTTGGGGTTTTGTTTGAAGGCAGCAGAGAGTGAAGTGTGCTAGGTGTTGTTTTTTGGTGTCAATGAATTGCCGAGATGATATGAACTATTGTCCTGGGTAGGAGCCTGAGTTGACTATTTTAACTTCGCAATTTTTTAGCTGTTTCAGTTGGAAGCATCTGAGGCGGGGTTTGTTAATTGTACTAGTGCTTATTTTTTTGTATATTGAATACGACTGTGTGAAGGAGGATGAAAAATAAACTTAGGCAGGTGTCTGTGTTGTCTATTTTCCATTTTAAATTTTTTGGCTGTATTAGTTCAAGGTAGCTGAGATCGGATTATTTAAATGTGCTAGGGGTAGTCTTCCTGGTGTGTTGAATATTTCGGCAGCAATGAAGATATCAATAGAGTTTCCGCAAAGTATTTTGGGTGATAATTTTGATTTGAAATTTTTTTGCCGGTTTTGGTAGAAGGTAGCTGAGGCGGGTTCTTTCAAATATGCCATGGGTAGTTCTTGTGGATAGAGAAATACACTAGTTCACAAAATTAAAATTTGTGTCTGCCCACCACGTCTTAATATTCCATTTGAGTGCTCGTTTAGGAAAATCGGACAATTAGAAGTTGAGATACACTTGAAAGCGTCGGAACAACTCTGAAGATTGAAACGGAACAATTGTGAACATAGATATCTCGAAAACGCTTCCATAGAAAAATTTTTAAATTCAATTTTCGTGTTGAGTGGGCCAAAATACATGGGAAAATCATGTTGAGATATGGTGGGCAGAATGGCTGTAAACTAGTGATATCACTGTGGCGGTAGCGATCTTATTTAGAATCTTGGGAAAATGTCCGGGGTGACTATTTCTATTCCGAAATAATGATATAAAGGTTTGTAATGAAATCACAGGCTGCTTAAATTACAGAAATTACAAATTATACTTATACGCTGGGTTCTTCTTCATTGCTAATTTTTTAGTCTCGGGGAAGTTTTGTAAAATAACGTATGAGTATTTTTGAGCCCGAAAATATCCCACTACTATAATGGTGGTTTTTAGGAGATGGGGTTTTTTTATTATTCATTTTTACAGATTTGAAAAGCCACAACAATTATAAAAATTCGGGTGCTTCGGCATCGGTGCCCAACGGTAGTCCGAAATTATGGCACAAGAAAATGATGAAACGTTGTGGAGGTGCTAGCGGAACGAATTTCTAAATTACCTGTTCTAAGAAAAAATTAGAATTATTGAAGGAATTCACTGTTCCACGGTCCAAATTATAATTCTCTTGGGGAACCTTTTTCATATTTTATCTTTCGCTCGTCAAAATTTGGAATTATAATTTTTTTCGGAAATTGTGGTTTATTTGTTCCTATACCTATACCAAGCTACGATAAAATTTATATTAAAAAATCCTTATATTTATTCAAAAATTAAAATTTCCCCTCATATTTATTTACAAACGTTTCTTTCATATTATAGGGTAATCGATTCCTCTCGAATCTACGAATATTGTCTAAACTTTCATTAATTTTTAATTATGGGCATGAGAAAATTTTTACTATAAAAGTTGATTTTTGAAGTAATATAAATTACCATGACATCATTACTTTTTCCTAAATTTTATTAATCCGAAATTCCCCAGGCACTTTTGAGATTTTAGTGGTGAAAATGAGTGCTCAGAATTTCATCTGACACCGTCTTCAAGTTTTCATGTTTAAAAGAAAGTGTGACATATGCATACACATCCACATACATACATATAGACAATTGTTTGGAACATTGAAAATCAGAAAATTTAATTGAAGAAATACAAATAATCAAATACATTTTTTTCCAATCTTTTCAGCATTAGGAAGCTTCTTCAATAAGGGAGAAAAGTCAATGATAATCGAACTATTTCAAAAAGATATTAGTTTTTAAAGATTTTCTTTAGACTTGCTGAGAGAAATATGGAAAAACTCTCGGGACTTAAAAATATTTCAAAATTCACTTAATCATGTTTGGAGGAAATGTATCACTTTCATTGGAGTTAGTGAAGTAGGAATTAGTTTTCAAAGATTTTTTTTTCAGCTCTAAAAATCTTTTTAATCAGAATTTTACTAACATACGTTTTGGCTTTTCTTCCTTCCTAAATCAAAATCTGAAAAAGGGAGTTTTTTTAGTTCAAACATTTTGATTCACATTTCCATTAAGTTTGTGCGGGCCAATTCTTTATTTTGAGGATTTTTCAGGACGAAAGGAAGAACATTTTTACTTCTTACAATATTATTGAAATAGAGGCACGAAATATTAATATATAACTCATCTCTAAATTGAAAGAGGGACTTTCACAATTGAAGCATTTTTATTCGTATTTTAATCAGTTCAAAGGGGATCTTATTTCTTATTTCTCTTATTTCTTATCTGATAGAGAATAGGAATTTTTATTTTCAATTTCTTTCTGAACCAGGAGAGAGAAATTATTGCTAACACTTTAATTTAATTAAGAGGGGTGATATTTTGGTATTTGATTTATTCTCAAATTAGAAAAGGGAATTTTATCATTCTCTTTCTTTCATTTCATTCATGTTAATTAAGAAAAAATGTTTGTATACTTAAACAATTAATTTATTCAACAAATTCTTAGAAACTGGTTATACAAATAGATTTGAGCAAAATGAAATTAATCTTAGTTTAATTAGAGGAAAAAGTTCAAAGTTCAAGGTGTCTCAAGCCTGGATTGAAAATAAAGTTCGAAGTAGTAGAACATCCTGCACCTCTAACGCGACTGAACCAGGGCTAGGCGAGGATGTCCACCAGATAGCAATGTTCCAGCAGGTCAGGACCCGAGCCACGCGCTGCGAACGACACGCAAGGCTTATGAGGGCCAATTTACCTATATTAGAAACCTTTTTTGTCATTTCCCGAACTTTGGCGTGAGAAATAAGAAGTCGAAAATATTCTGGAATCTAACTTTCAAATCTGTTCAGTATAGGAAATCTGATTAGACGTGGAGGAGAGTCCTTTATCCTCAAAATTGTGAAACTCTTTGAGATTGCTGACTTGTTGCCTAATGGGGTTTCCAGGATTTCTCCTGAGGTCATTTCTTCAACTGCTTCGCTGTACATGTTTATTTTTGACCGTTTTTGCATGCCATATCTCATTGTATACATCCCGCGAAGTCTTCTTTTACCATCCACTATCAAAGCAAAGACGTCACCATCGGATGTTGATAATACAAACTGCTCCTCGGTTGGCATGGGCAGAAGGTGAAATGATTGGTCTCTTAAATGAATTGATGTATCGCTAGGGAAAGTGTATCTCCGAATTTCGAATCGCCGGAATGGATTCGTGTGCGGAATCAGCCGAATAAATCTAACTTCTTCAAGAGTATAGCCGAATATGTATGAAGAAGATTGACTGGCAGGAGGAGACCTGGACCTTTCACGAAGAGGAGGCTCGCTAGGAGAAGAAGACCTGTTCGAAGATCCCAAAGCTTGATGTTTGTCAGGAGGATGAGAAATTCTGGAACGTGGAACACCAGGTTCAGGGATTGAAGTCTGTGAACTCAATTCTGCAACAAGAAAGGGTGCCCTACATTTTCTGATAGCGGAGAATCGTATCTCGGATGTCCGTTCATCGGTCGAACTTTTCTTGCACCGATCGGAAATTATAAAATCGGATATAGGATCACATAGAAGCCGATAAAATAAAGATGAAACTGAGTGTAACAGGATATAACGGAATCGTATTGGATAGAATGGGGCTTCAGCAGAAAGAATTGGATAGAATTAGATATGACCGGGAAAATTTGGATTGGATCGGATATAATCGGATCGGACATAACAGGATAGAATTGAATAGGATGGGATTGCCTAGGATCGAAGAAGATCGTAAATGCTTCGACAGCGCATAGAATGGTATTGTCTTTGTGATTTTCGAAATAGTATATAGTTATGGGCTAAACATGATTATGCATTGGAAAAAAATGAGAATTTTTTGTGAAGTAAAGAATCTGTAGAAAAATTCAGAATTTGGAAAGAATCGATGATGGCGATGATTTAAAGATTCAGAATATACCTAATTTTTCCCGTTTTCAATTGAGTTTTTTTTTAATTCGGTACAGAAAAAAGTGTGGCTTTGGAAAGCATCCTATTATCCCTGAAGTCTAAAATTTGAAAAAAGTCCAAGATGGCCATCAATGAGAAACTCGGACAATAGGATCATAGTTTCAGTTCAACACCTAAGAAAATACACAAATTGGAAATAGTAGCGTGATGAATTATATAATTGTATTTCCAATTTGAAAATAAATTTGTTAAGTTGAGCACAAAAAACTTCTTATTTCACGTTTGAATTTATAGCAGATTAATATCAGATTAAACAATTTTCCGTGCTTCTTTTATGAAGCTCTCAAATTTTGAATGCCGTTTTTTTGGTTCGGAATCGAGGAGTTCCTAATCTGACGTCATCTGACTAGAAACAGTGTTTTTTGAATTTTCTTTTTATAAATCAGGAGTAAATAATTGCCAATAATTGCTATTCCATGCCAAATCTTATCTCTTCCACCAAGGAACTTAAAATTTTTCACGAAATTCCTTATTCCAAGTGAAAATTATATTTATTTACAAAATTTTTCATTATAATTCAGAAATATAAAAACTCTCTTTTTACCAAGTTTGGAAGGGGAAGTTCCAAAACTCTAATTCTGTGCGAAAATTGCCAGTTCTAGGGTCAAAGATATAATTCTTCACGAAATCTCCTACTTAAAAGTCAAGATTATAATTCTATATTAGAATTCCCTGTCCCAATTGACAGCCGTTGAAAGTCTAGCTGTTGAGGGTTCATTGGGTGACTATTAATTACCAAAACAATATGTTCAAATGGATAGCCGTTTTAAAAAAAGACGATTTTTTTTAATGTACTCTAGGTAGTAAATTTAAGAGATTTAAATTAAATCTTAACTCTGATAATCTGTTTGTGAAAGACAGTATTTGTTTTGAAGTCTAAATATGAGCTTAGCACGCTATGAATGTGTTACTGTTGCTAAGTCAGATTTTGGAACCGTAGTGGAAAATTACGCAAAGTTTGCGTACTTATACATTAAATTGTGCTGACGTCAGATTGCATAAAATTCTTATCTGATTTATATTCAAGCAAAAAATGATTTGAGTTACTCAAGGTAAAAAAATATCAATAACTCACCTTTCACTAGTAAAAAAATGGGTTAATTTAAATAATTATATGCAAAATTTCAAATTATACTGGGTTTAAACGTCAAAAAGGTCTTAAGCCGCTTGCTCTCCAAAAATATATACATATGTAAATACAAGTTTGTTAATTTAAATAGAAATGTGAAAGGTTGAAAATAATGCAGTAGAACTTCTAAACGATATTTAGGAATTAAAATACAAACATGCAAGGCCGTGCCTTCGCAGGTTTTGCATAATGGACATCAAGATCAAGTCAGTTTTTGTCTTGGCTAAGCTGACCTTAGGTCAACAGCGTTATTAATTGACAGATGTACAGCCCTATCTAAACTCCCCACCTAGAAGAGTCTTTGGGATGGATCACGCGGAAGTATGATTGGCGATTGGCCAGAGCCTCACCCTACCCCTACACAATTGGTTCTAGAACACCCTTTCAGGCGGAATGAGAATCCTTGATACACGTGTTCTGCCAGTTCCGGTTCGATCCATTTTCTTCATGAGCTACGATGGAAAGCCTTCTTCCAGGCTACCAGACGCGTCCTCAGATTGCAGATAGAGGGTCACTGTACCAAGGGTTATCGCTGCAAATCGCTACGAATCGAATAAGCAGTTGCGAATAATGATCTAGGGATGGTCCCAAAGGAAAAACCTCTAAGCCAAGGCGTGAGCAACCGTAGTGATAGCTGCATGAAAAACGGATGATCCCTTTTTGTCTCACCCTAGCATGCTGGGTTTTGAGAGAGTAGACAGACCCTATCCCTAGCTGTTCGTGCAAATAACAATGATAACACCAAACTAAGTTGTAAATGCGGATTAAAAAAAATCGAACGCACAGTGTCTGACAAAAATGTTGACCAACCTAGATTTTAGAAGAACTAATCAAAATGGAATCAATAGTATGAACCGGCACTATTGTGCGAGAAGCACTCAGAGCTCTTGCATTTTTGGCAACAACTGATGCTAAACCGTGGCTGAGCACCTTCTGCGAAGAAGGTGAAGAGGTAAGCAAGTTGAAGTTGAAGAGTAAAAAACGTATGAGAGGCTTAAAGAACTATTTCACTGCGGGAGATAGTTTCCGCCGATCTAAATTCGAAAGAGCCTATTCTGAAGTGACTGGTGAAAGGGCGCACAGTGCTTTTCCCGAAGAAGGGCTACTTTTTCACCCTAAGAATTACAGGTCAATTACTTGTCTGCAAACGCTGAACTGGATCTTCATAGTCATTCTAAATGACAGGATTCTTCAAACAACCAAACCTATGGGGTGGAAGATGTACGAGCAACTATCCGTATTTTGGAAAAGCTTGAAGGTTTATTCACTTATAGTGAGATTTATAGAGAGACTGGTGCCCCCCATTTGGAAAACCAGATTCATTACCACATCTGGAGAACATCGCTTGAATTTGCGCTTCGCCATACCTGGATATCGGAAGCATAAGTTCACATATGTGTCCTACATGGATGATCTTCAGATCAGTGCCAGAAATGTAGAGCAATTGAATTTACTGCTAACGATTGTTGACAAGTACACTTGGGTGACTGGAATGAAGCCAGAGTTCGCCGACAAAAGCGTTTTACGACACTTTTGCGCTTAAGAGACCTGCATATACCTGGGCGTGTAAGAGAACCACATTCAGGACGTGACATCAATGAAGGATGCTCTTCGATGCAGATAAAAACGTCCTATCCCACAGATTTCGTCTTGTGAATTGTCGGCGAGAAACAAAGTATCTGCAATGTACATGCTTGCTGACCCCATTCGAAGCGGTTCCATGGACGAAGGACGAGGTCAGATCCCTTGATATCGGGTCACGAAGGGGTCACATAAGAAAAAAGCTTGCACCTCAAGTTTTTTGTTCCGCTACTGTACATCTCACGCCATCAAGGTGGTCGCTTATTGCTGAATCTTGAATTAGGAATGCCTCGATGGTCCCAGTTCGACTAGGCTTGCATATGATATGATAGTAGTGAATAGATTCTGGTAGAAACAAATCAGATTTGATCACATCGGAAGGAATATGATTTGATATCAATCTATTACAAGTAATCAATTCTATAAGTGGAAATAGAATATAAATAAGTTGAACATGAAGAATACTATATTGAATTAGCTGGGAAACCTTTTTTCGCGTGGGCATGTCGCTCTCATTTATCAATTTTTATTCAAATAAATCTTCCACATACAAATAATGATCTGTTTTTCAATTTTTTCTGCTTTGAAAGTCATAGAGAGTTATAATGTGGAAGGTCGAGCATCAATCCATAATGCTTTGAGATAACCTTGATTTGCTGGCAACAGGAAATTTTTGGGATTTAAAAAAATTCTATGTTAAAATAAGAAATTTCCCTAGAAAATGGTAATCTTGATTTTGAGGCAGCAAGTTTCCGTAAAAAAGTATTATTTTCCATTTTGGAACAGGGAATTTCAGTGAAGAATTATATTTTATACTTCAGGACAGGGAATTTTTTGTAAAAAATTATTATTTGACTTGGAACAGATAATTTTTAAGAACTATGATCATTTTTGGGAAATTCCTGTTCCAACAGTTAAAATTGTTCATCTGATATGCACCCTGTAAATATTTCAAATAATCGATTAGTCAGACAAATTGTCATATTGTCATTTTCGGGAAGTTTGAAAATGTCCTTGAATCTACAGATAGAGAGACTAAGACTACAGATATTACATCAGACTACAGATATATTTTATTATCATATTCACCAATAGAATTGAGGATGAACGCCAAGACTAACACGAGAGTAGAAACAATCCTCATCTTTTCGAATTAGATGAAAAACTGATTTCTGTATTAGTTATCTTTCGGATTGCAGGCGTTAAGATTATCCTTATCAGATATTCACATTTAATGAGAGTCAGTTTCAGGAAAAAAATATACTTATTAAATTCGTTATAACTGATATCACGATTTCTATAACCCTATTACGTTTTATCAAAATTCTTCGTTTACATGAGAAATTTATGTAGCATCTACTTCATATAACAGTCCATTTAAGGCATTGCAAAATTTACATCAGTTTTTCAAAATATAGGATATCTTCCCAACGGATGATTATAAATTCCCGGTTATCTCTCGGTCAACTTAAGAGACTTCGAACGATTTGGATGATTTTGAACTACTTTGAAGATTTTGAGAAATTTTCTGCTCAAAGCCACGGCTTAATTTATTTTCAGAAATTCACTGATCCTCATCAGAATTATGTTAATTTACAACATTTTCTATTATATTTTTGGTGTAATGGTATTGGCCACATCTGCATAAGTAATTGTAAATGATGTTAGTTCTTTTTCTTTGTATGGCCTCGAATCAATATTTCTCAAATACTGATGTTTTGTTTTTAGGTTGTGAAAAAATTGTCCTCGGAATCCGCTGGGATTCATACCCAGGTCTTCAGATTGCTGATCTGGTGCTCTAAGGACTTGTCTTCGAATCCCAGCGGACCCGGAGAAGAATTTTTTTTCAACTCAAAAACTGAAAATAATTGTTTGAAAAATATTAAATCGAAGGCCGGCTAGGGGAAAGCAATTGACGTCAATTACAATTATTTCCTATTAAGACTCAGAAATGTACTAACTCTCTCTTTATCAAATTTGTAAAACACGAGTTTCAAACTATGGCGAATTCTGTCTTGAAATAGGGATTTTTTTATAGTCCTTCCTTCTAAATCAGAATTGAAACTCTTTTCAGAAATTTCCGCTCCATGTCCAAAATTTCCTATTTAAAGTCAAATTATAATTCCTTATGTAATTTCCAGGCCTAAAATGAAAATGATCATTTCTGCCGAAAATCTCCAGTTCTAGCTCAGAAATATAATTCTTTTAGAAACTTCTCTGTCTCAAAGTCAAAATTTTAATTCTGTACGAAAATTGCAAGTCTCTAGGTCAAACATATAATTTTTTGCGAAACTCCCTGTTTGAAATACAAAATTGTGATTGCTTGGGATAATTCATTGTCCCAATTGTCAACCGTTGAAAGATTCAGCTGTTGGCGATCCATTGCATGACCATTAATTGCCAGGTCATTATTTTCAAATGGAAAACCGCTTCCGAAAAACTCGATTTTTTTAATGTACTCTCACCAGTGAATTTATGAGATTCAAATAAAATCTTAACTCTGGTCATCAGATTGTGAAAGACAATATTTATTTTAAAAACTCTATATTGACTAAGTTTGCTTTGAATGTGTTACTGTTGCTAAGGCTTTCGGAACTGTAGTGTAAACTTACGCAATGACGTTCCAACGTCAGATTGAAGGGGAAACATCAGGATCTAGGTTTCTCTCAAGTCAAAAGATGTATTTATTTGTATTTATTCATTAAAAGTCCCTAGGGCTGAATAGCCCTCTAAGGAACAGGTAATACATATTACAATTGAAATGTGACGGCGATCGATTTGAAAATTGAAACCAATAATAAGTATTAACAAAAGCAAAAAACTAAACTAGAATACAAAAAAAATTAGATCTAGGCTATCAACAGAAGAATACTATAAATATACATACGCAAATATACATACTTGAAAGTAAATACGCATTCATACACACTCATATATATATTAATTATGAATTTAGGTCTTACCAATGTGTGATTTCAAGGGTAGGATTTGATATGTTGATTAAGTAACCAAAAAGAAGTTTTCTAAAATGTAATTTTTAAGGTGCATTTCTAATGGTTATATGTAGCTTGTTCCAAAGGCGAGCACCACGAATAATAAAGGACCTTTGCATTTTACACGTGCGGTGTGGCTGAATTTTTAATACTGTTTTCCTTTCAAGGAGTTTGGAATGTTTTGGTTGATCTTTGTCAATGAAATGGAAGAGGTTGAGAAGATAGTGCGGAGCTTCATTACTGAATAGGCTATAAAGTAAATTACCCATAAAAAATTGTCTTCTTTTGGCGACGTTAAGGAGGACTTTTCCTCTATACTGAGTAATATGTTCACTTTCGGGGATGTTATAGATGGACCTAATGCAAGCATTAAGCGTGCGTTCAAGCTTGGCATTCAGCTCATCAGTAATATCGTCATATACCACACAGCTATAGTCAAAGAAGGGAAGAATCAGGCTTTTGACTAGGAGGATACGCGTTGGAGTAGGAAGTGATTCTTTATTCCTGTTAAGCTGTTGGAGGACTCTAAAGATTTCCCTTGAGATATCCGCAACGTGTTCATTCCATATAAGAGAGCGATTAAGAATATAGCCTAAATCTTTCACAGAATCCACAAAGGGAATGAGACGGCCATCGAGCAAGAGAGGAGGCAAGGTTGCAATTGTTGCAAGTGAAGGAGAGGAAGAAGGTCCTATGATTATAGCCTTAGTTTTAGCAGGGTTAAGAGTAAGACCGTTGGTCAAGGCCCACTGCACCACCAGATCGATATCCTCCTGTACCTTTTGAAGTAAGATGTTAAGTGTGGCAATAGGCCCAGAGAGGCAAAGCTTGAAGTCATCGGCATATTTGTGATAGTTGCAGTATCGAAGTTCACTACCAAGTTCAGATGTATAAATATTGAATAGAGAAGGTGCAAGCGTGGAACCTTGAGGGACACCACTCTTAACCTCCCCACAGTCAGAACGCTTGCCATTGCTGATTTGTACTCTTTCAGAACGATTACTAACAGAAGATAAGATTCGAACCACCTCACAGCCATATTTGAGAGGTGAAGTGGTTTGAGCCTAGTCAATAGTAAATTATGGTTAACTGTATCAAACGCCTCAGAAAACTCAAGTAGTACAACAATCGTTATTTCCCTTCTATCAATTGCCACTTTAAGGTCAGAAGTTACTTTAAGTGTAGCTGTAAGAGTTCTATGCCTGGCGCGGAACCCAGATTGCAGTGGGTCCATTAAATTGTTAGTTTCAATATGTGCAGTAAGTTGCTGATGGACAATACGTTCAAAAGGTTTTGATAAGGCACAGAGGATGGATCTCGGGCGGAAATCTTTGGGAGAGGTAGGGTTAGATATTTTAGGAATAGGGCGAATAATCGCCTCTTTCCAGGTATCAGGAAATATTCCCACCTGTGGAGATGCATTGTAGATATGCAAGAGAATAGGACAAATGACTGGTAAAGCTAAGCGAATCATTTTGATTGAGATACCATCAGAACCAAGAGCATTTGATTTTACCTCTAAGAGTTTTTTCATTAGAGTTTTTTGCGATATGTCAGAAAAGAATAATTTAGTATCATCGAAGGTGTAGGGAATTGCGAACGAGGAAGGAGTGCTGTTTGCAAGAAGTACGGATTTTGTGGTGAAGACTGTTAAAAGATCTGCGGGGAAAAAATTGTTATCGGGAGCCAAGTGTTTTGGAGGAATAAGTCCAAGTCGTCTTGAGAGAAACCAGATATTTTCATTTTTATTCCTGTTTTTAATAGCATTGTAATTGTATCCATTGTATGAATCCCTGATTTTGGTTCGAACTAAGTTTCTCAACTTACGAAATTCGGCTTGAATGAAACTACTTTTTGTTCTTTTAGCCAATCTATGTTTTTTCTCTCTTTCTTTCATCAAGTCTTTGATATAAGATGTAATCCAAGGAGTGAACTTCTTTTTTGCTTTAAGGGTATGAAGAGGCGCAAATTTATTAGAAGCTAAAGTTGAAAATTCAGTTAGGCAAACAACCTTTCTACTTATATCTTTTTCAATATAAATTCTTCTCAAATCATAAGTGGATAGGTGCTCAAAAATTCAGCTTCATTTATATTTGTGAGATTACGTATAGACAGTGGAAATATACTAGAGGAGGTATCAAGGGAGAACTGGTATTGAATGCTGATAAGGTCGTGGTTCGAGAGGAATGAGATTGAGTGTTGTGTAGGAGAGATTACCTTGTCTAGATCATCAACAATCATTATGTCAATCCATGTACTGGAATGATCGGTGTGGTGCGTGGTATTATGGGGAACTATAGATAATCCGGCCGAGAACACTACTGATTTTAAACAGTTAGTTGAATTGTTAGTGCCATTAAGATTAGTGTTTAGGTCACCAGTAAGTACAATGTTATTATAATTTGGTATGAGGTCAACAATGTCAGTCTCAAGTTCCCTACAGTAGGAAGCACTAGGAGGTTTGTAAATCACACCCATTAACATGCTCTCACGAGACATAGATACCTTGATAAAAAGGTATTCAGCAATAGGGTAATTGGCAGGAGGACTCATTCCCACCTGTATGCCCCTTAATCTGTTATGAATGTAAAGACAGACCCCACCCCCTCTTCTCTCATCTCTATCTCTGCGGAAAAGTGTGTAATGATCAAGTGCTATGAGGCTAGATGGAATGTTAGGAGTAAGCCAGGTCTCAGACACGGCTATGATATGATAGGAACAGGACATAAAATGATGTTGGAATTCGTGGTAATGAGCAGGTAACGACTGAGCATTAACGTGACAAATATTTAAGGTTTCCATTTTGACAGTGATGAGTAACGTTCAAGTATAGCTAAATATAGAAGTGTCTGAAATACATTAAACAACAAAATCCAGTTCACATGATTACAATTGAAAACAGGAAATAAGGCACATATAAAGGTAGAAATTCAAAAAGCAATAAGCATTATAAAGTTAACATGACAATTATTTAAAATATCCATTGAAAATATAAAATGGTTAGTTTTAAGTTGCAAATTACTTGATGGAACACTAGCGCATAGGAAAAAATAGTAGAAATAGAAATAACATGATCAATGACCAACAGAGCCCAAATTAAGTAATTACGAATAGGGTGAGGTAGAGTCCAAAAGTTTCTGAAGTGACAGTATAGATATAAATCTAAAAGAAACTTCAGTGGTACTGAAGCATGAAAATTTAAGTATACCGTAGAAGTATACATCTCCGAATTAGGGCGGGAAACAATCAAACGTGCTGTCGATACAATAATAGATCTTTCAGATAAAAAATGAAACGCAATATAGTCAGGATTACTTTGACTTAACAGGTGTTTTTGTAAAACGAAATAAATCCAATTAGTACAGTTAGGATAACTGAGAAACTTTTGTGTTATCAAACAAAAATTTTCAAATGAAAAAATTATTATGTATGCTAGATGCGTTGAAAATCGGTCTAATTGAAAAGTTATATTATATTTACCGACATATATATATATATATATATATATATATATATATAGGATGATACAAAGAGGCAGTAGTTGCTATTTAAGTCCCTCGATAGCCTGCAGGTTAGCTAGGTAAATTCGTGGAGATCCATCCACTATGCGACAAAAACATTTTCCGCCTGCAATCCACAGATATTTGACTATTTTGTCTCTTCTGAGACCCAGGGCAATGGCGTAGATCTTCTTATTCAAAGGTGACAGTGCCTCACGTAGATAAACAGGGTGTTTATCATTGCTTGACCACCCGAAGTTTTCAGTGGAGAATTCTCTAAAAACCTTACGTCTCTCAATGAATTTATCTCGCAGTTGTTGATTATTGAGCTTCGCGACAATGATGGGCGGGTTGGAGGATTTTGTGAGTGAAGGTGACTTTATGATTCTGTACATTTTGACCACATCTTTCCTCTTAAAAGAAACGTCAAGAGCCCTAGCAATTGAATCCATGTTTGTAAAAAGGTCTTCATTGGGCTTCATAGGGAAATTATGAATGTCCAAAGTCGTTTGAAGGGCCGCTTGCTCACTTACGTTGAGCGCATGCTCCAGAGTATCCACTTTTAATTTCAAATCATTGGCATCCTTATTTATTCTTGTAATTTCTTCCTTTCCCATTTCTGAGCCAGCTTCGAGTGAAGAGATTCGGTTCGAGTTCTCAGCAATGTCTGCTTTGATCGTTTGAATCGAAGTTGAAAGATTGTTATTAAATGCTTGCTGCTTGTCTTCAAATTCTGTGATTCTGGAAAGAATCTCATGAGACTGCGCAAGCGCATCCTTTTGTCTTTCAAGACAGCGTGAGGGGAAGACGTACCGTCTGTGTTGCGAATATTAGATGCAGGTCCATCTACTGCCGTAGAGATGTCGCTGATGTTTTGTCCTTTGCATTTTATGCAGAAGAAATCTGCTTGACCTTTTTTAATTTTATCAAAGTTTTTTTCAGAAATGTTAAAATTCGCAGAGGCAAGATGCGTTAAAACACGACACTTTACACACACGAGCACCTCAGGTCCTCCTCTGGAAATCACTTTCTTGCACTCTGGACACGCACCCATTGCACTAATTGATCAATGACAGTTATTGAATAATCCAAAAACAACAAGAAACCGGCAGTTTTCAAAAAAGGAACTTGCTCAGACGCACCAGGAATACGCGAAGACAAAACTTGCAAATTTTTAATAAAAAAAGAGCAAGAAAAACATGCGATAACTCAATACTCCGGAGAGTAGCAAATCGACACGTTCACTCCGACCACCGTAACCATTACGTTGGCTCAACTGGGTGACGCGCTTCGTGGAGATTTTTCCGAAGACTCCGACCTCTGGACAATCAATTGCGGTGTGTATGATGAACGGAGAACATTAATTGAGGCAGACTGTAAAACTATGCATCAACAAGTGAAAGCTGCTGACCATCAAGCTGCACGTTGTTGACAGAATACGGGTACTATCGACTGAATGAAGCCACAGAGAAAATGAATATCTACAAGGAGCTGAACTCATTAAACCTGAGGAGGAATGCCTGCCTATCACTAACGAAGAGGTGAAAAAAGTATTTGGATCTATTAAGAGTATATCAAGAGCTTTTGGTGAAAGGAGTTTCCCTCAACTCACCAGCATCTGGCACGCATTGTGACCTCATATATAAAGTCAAAAGAGCCTATTTTAGCGCGTCTGGTGATAGAACGCACAGTGCTTCTCGAGTGGAAGGGCTACTTGTTTCACCCTAAGAATTACAGATCAATAAGTTGTCTAAACACGCTGTATGGGATCTTTACAACCAACCCAAATGGTAGGACTGTTCGGAAATTTGGACCGTGCGGCGAGAGATGAACGAACAAAGCGCCTCAGAGAAGAGTCCTAGCAGTTGATTAGCAGGTTCGGGAAAACCTGATAATCGACAGGTGTGTCTGTGAAAACGCATCATTCTAATAGCGCTACCTGTCAATGGCCTGAATTGATTACCGGAAAGCTTTTGATTCAACCTTCCATGGAATAGCATCTGTCTTTTGGTTAACTTGAAGGTTCATCCACTCATAGTGAGATGCATAGAGAGATCGATGACCCTCGGAAAAACTGGATTTATTATCCCATCTGGAAGATATCGCATCAAAACTAACAGCGACACCTTCCAGAGTCGTCTTTCAGGGCGATACCACTGAGCGCTGTCCACTTTTGCTTCACACCATTATTAATATCTCTTGCACTTTACCCTTTCCAAGGATGTTTTCGCGGCAATTCTGGATACCGTAAGAATAAGCTCACTTATGAATTCCACACGAATGATTTGCAGATCTATGTTAGAAATTTAGAGCAAATGAATTTAGGTGTAAGGATTTTTGAGATGTACACTAGGTCATTGGAATGGAGCGAGAGTTCGTCGATAGGAGCGCTATATGACATCTCACACCATGAAGCTGGTCGCGGAATGCTGAATCTCGAATGTCTTCACAATAGGATCATTCTGAGTACGGCACATAGTCGTGAATGGATGGGACCCTCTTCTTGAAATGTTCAGGAAACATTGCATTTAGGCTGAGTGCATAATGTATTGTAAGGTTAGAATTCAGGAGGTAGGGCTTGCTTCAAAATCTGACGAATTTCGCCCTGGGACAGAAAATGCTTTGATAATTTACTTTTTGTGAATACGGATTGAAAATATTTACTGAAATTTCTTGAACCATGAGAAAAATTAATTATTCCAAGGCAAAGTTACAATTCTTTACAAAACTTCCTGTTTTAAAGTTAAAATTATAATTCTTCATTGTGAATTGTTGTTTTTATTCAATATACTTATTCCTTGTCCAAGCTAAAAATTATAATTGTTTAGGAAAGTTTCCCATTCCAAGTTACAATTAAATTCATATCTATGATTTCCCGATATTCCATGAAAGATTTAAAATTCCCCTGATATCTATTTACAAAATTTAGATGGGAAAACGACGATGAACCAGCAATATACTTGTTCGCGGAGACTTGATGACGCGCATGGTCTCAGAAACACCCAGAGCTGCAGCACATTTGCAACAGTCTTTAAAAATTCGAGCTGCCTAGCTATCGAAAACTGGATATGAACGCAGATCATATTTGGAAATCACAATCAAATTTGAAGGACGTGACAACATCGCACATAATTCGTTCGGCACGGGATTATGAAACCATTTAACAGTCATACCAGTTAACTCTAAATAAGGAAATATGCATTTTTTCTATTTCGTATTTTATATTTTCTTAGGTTGGTGGGTACTAATTACGAAACTTTTATATCAGAAATAACCATACTTCATTTAATAAACAATAACGCTTCTGGTGCAGATATGTTTTTTGGCGCACTACATATGTTCGCTTGTCGTTTTCAAAATATTTCTTGAAGATGTTGATGAATTTTTTAAAGAGTTCCAAACTATGTAAGTGACATACTAATAGATCGGCCTATATGACTCATTCTTCTTAAGGGGATCTGTTCAGTATGGAAATCTAATCAGTTGTGGAGGATAGTCGTTTACTCTTACTATTTCAATACTCTTAAACATTGGTGCTCTATGAGCACTTCTTATTTTCATATAGATTCCACGAAATCTCCTTGCAGCCTCCACTATGGCAAATACGTCACCATCGGACGTTGATAATACAGTTTGTTCTTCCGTTGACCTAGGCAAAATGACCTGAAGTTTTCCTCTCACTTGAATCCTTTATCGCGAGGAAAACTGTATCTTCGAATTCCAAATCGCGTGGAACGGATTCTTATGGGGAATAAGCCGAATAAATCATATTTCTTCAAGTCTATAACCAAGTATAAATGAAGTGAAAGGATTGCCAGGAGGAGACCTGGACCTGGCATGAAGTGGAGGCTCGGCATGAGGAGAAGACTGACTTGCTCAGGAAACTCGAAGAATGATGTCTCTCAAGAGTATGAGAAATTCCGGAACGAGGAACATCAGGCCCAGGTTTTGATGTCCGTCAGGGTGGTCCTTATTCACTTTTTTGGAAATATAGCATTGGGCTGGAACCGCTGATTTCTTCTGCATCTCTGATATTATCAGATAGAATTAGCTGTGATCAGATAGAACCGGATAGCATAGGGCATGGTTGAATCGTATAGAAAAGAATCGGATCAAAGAGTATCCAATAGGACCATGTCAGATAGGTTAAGTAATTTATATACTACATTAATTATGTTAAGAAACCCTTTTTTTGTATGCGCGTATGCTCAAAATATCGCAATTAAGAGAAACTTCAAATTTCTGGAATTGCCTAAATTTCCTAACAATTTCGGTCGAAAATTACATTTTCTATAGTTGAAAGGTAGCAGTACAGAACCATTATAGATAACAAAGATTTTTATCCACAATAGGTTTATCAAATAAAGAGCTCTTCAAAAATCAAATGCAGATTGTGGTGAAAGGATTTTTTCAAAAGAACATTCTTTGTACAATAATCCAATGCTGTTTTTGAAAACACATGAAATTTTAATTTGAGAATTCTCGGTCGATTTTTTCGAATCAACTGACTTTTGTACATCACGCTTTGTTTATCTCTATCCCTAAACCTAATATCTCAGAAGCTTGATTTCATTTTATTTTGAAGCTGGAAATTGAATTTTGTATCGCAATGCACAGTCAAAGCCTCGTCCAATTCCACAAACATTTCCTTTCATTTTCATTTTCCTTTCCAAACTTGTTTGGCCTTAATTGAAAAACACATCTGCTTGGGCACTTTAGGGTGGGGAATTATTGCAGAAAATTATTATCTGACTTAAAACAGAGCATTTTTTAAATAGTCCGTAACTGTGGGAAATAATTTTAGATCTGCTTTAGAAGAAGGTAATTAAAAAAAAACCTGTTCACGTTCAGAATTATAACTTTTTTGCCAAATTTCCAATGATAAGATAGCAGCAGAAACAATCCTCATCTTTTTGAATTAAAGGAAAAACTGACTAACGCATGTATTTGATCAATATTATAATCTAATACTTCATTAAATTATATCAAACATATTATATCTTCTGATCGTTATCTCGTAGATTTGTAGATAATAGATATTGTGTACTCAGCTGATATTTGCATTCAATTAGATTCCATTTTGAGGTAAAAAATTTATTTACTGAATTCGTTGAAACTGATATCATAATTTATATATAACGGCTTATTTGAAGCTTTGTAAAAACATACCCAAGTTCTACAAAATACAGGATGTTCACTCGAAGGATAAGTTCAAATTCCCGATAATTTTCAGTGTTCTCTTGTTCAATTGAAGAGATTTTGAAAGATTTTGATAATTTCAAAAGGTTTCTAGACATTTCAAAAGATTTAAAAGGACAAGAACATGGACTTTTTTTGTTAAATTCTTTCCTTTTAGCTCAGAATTTAAATTATTCTTGAAAATTCCCATTTCATGTCAAACATTCCCTCTTGCAAGGTACAATTACATTTGTTTCCAAAAATTCTCTGTTCCAAGCTAGAATTATATTTATTCACGAAAATTTCTTTCATAATTTAAATATATAATAACTCCCTGTTTCTGAAATTGAGTAGAGGGAAGTTTCAAATTCAGGCAATCTGTGATTTGCAAAAAAATAATAATTTTTAAATTCAATGGTCAGGCACCATTTTGGTTTTTCTTTCCCTAAATCAAAGTTGAAATGATCATTTACAAAAATCCTCGTTCCAAAGGGAAAATTATGATTCTTGAAGGGGATTTTCTTTAATAATTCATTTAGTTTTGCCCGTCCAAACTCATAATAATAATTCTTTTAGAAAATTCGCTGTACTAAGTAACGCTTAAACTAATTTCCATAATTCCCTGTTCCAAGTCAGAATTATATTTATTTGAAAATTTTCTATAATAATTCAGAAATATTATAACTTTCTCTTTTTCCAAAATTTGAGAGGAGAAGTTTCAAGTTCTGACGTTTTCCTCTTTGGAGAAGGCATTGTTTTATATTCCCTTGCTCTAAATCAGAATTAAAATCATTGTCAAAAATTCGCGTTCCATGTGAAAAATCTTCTGTTTTATGTAAGAATTATATTTTTTTATTCACGGATATTGAAACTGTTTTTAAAAATTTTAATTCCTTGCGAAAAAGTTTCTGTTCCATGTCAGAATTATATTTCCTTATTCAATTTTTTTTTATGAATAGAAGTGTTCACTTATTTTCATCATTTCGATTTTAGACAGTTAAAGACTCAACTATTGTCGGAAGAATCGACTTCTCCCAAATTTTTTGTTATGGTTTAAAATGTTTATTTATGTAATTCTCATGCAAAATTATGTGAGTGCATTCAAGAAAAAACCAAATTTTGCATTTAGAAAAGATTATTACTAAGAAAATTATCTGAATTTCTCAAGGTAAAATTATATTAATAATATACATGTTGCTAGTAACAATGTGTGGTTTTCTAATAAAAAATGGTGAAATTTCGTAATTATACATTTATGATAATGTATAATTTATATTAACATTAAAGCAATAAAATTATTATATTCAGGATTATCTGAGGCCTATAGTGAAAAATAAGAGGTTAATTATTAACTTTTTAGTTTCTATTCCAAAAAAAAAAATATCCGAAAAGATATCATCGAACAAAATAATTGTCTTCACTGTTTACATATAATTTTTTCTCAACTGAAAAGTGGAAGAAAAGTTGAAAATTTCAGAAAAGATTTAAAAGATTAAGGAAAAAGCTTAATTTTTTAGGGTTTTTTCCAACAAAAGATAATAATAGGCAATGGACAATTGTTTAAACGATTATGGTTTTAAATGTTTGTTGATTACCATTTGTGTATTATTATTAATTTTCAATGGATATTATCTCATTGAATTCAAAAAGTCTACGAAAACTTTAAGAATATAGAAATAACCGCAACTTTAGTTTTATTCAGAAAGAATCTGGTTCTCAACAATAATGGAGGTTACATTGCAAAAGAAATGATTGATTCCTATTCTTTGATTAATTATGAAAGAAAGCTCTGCATATACAATTCGATACACCTAAATTAACGATTTTGTAACAAATTGGCTGCGGCGAAAATTCGAAAATTTATCGGAATCATATAACATTTGGTAAAAGGTAATTTGAAAATTCAAAATTTGAAAATTCTAAATCGGAGATCCACAATGGTGATAAGTTTCAATATTTCATCGAATTTCTATAGAACCTGGCATATAAGAGAGTCTTTGTGGTCTCTGATTTCGAATTTGATGCCAAAATTGAAGAGCTAAAAATGGAGGGTCAAATATAGCAGCTAAAATTTCAGAAATTCTACATTTTTGTATGGAACTTTGTTTAAGGGGGCTTTTAAAGAAGCTGTCTTTGAACTTGATGTTAAATGGCCAATCAAATATGGCGGGCGTAATTTGAAGATTTCATCGGATTTGTAAAAAACTTGAACGCTTTTAGAGTGTAAATAATAAAGTTTGAGGTGAACATCGCTTGATGCATATTAATCAAAAGGAAAAATCTTTGTTCATTTTAATACGAAAAACAGTCAGTTGGAACATTTGTTTAATACATTTTTCAAGCAAAATTGACTTTATTTATTTCGAACAATATTTCGTAGTTTGTAATCAGAAACCCCGGTCTTATAACGAGAATAAAAAAGACTCTTGGATTAGTCACCCTTACGGAAAGCAGATGGGAGAAGGGGGAATTCAGGGGGGGGGGGGCTGAGAAGTGCCGATGATTTCAGGGTCCCAAAGAGGACCGGTTGAGCTGGTTGTTGTTGAGGGGAACGCTTCCCGATGTTGGTGGTCCCTTCCTCTTCTATCTCTTCTTCCTTCTATGCTCTGTTTCGGTGTATGTTCTGGTGTTTCTGCTGGTGACCCGGAGTGCTACTGACTGTATTCGAGGTTCCTTCTGCTGCTGATGTCCAGCGGAATCTGGAGCGGGCGGAACCTGGCAGGAATGGCCTGGGGCTAAGGTCCGTCTGAGCTAATGTTCTTGTTTGGTGTGCTGCGCAGTAAAACTTGGGTCTCGTCTCTGAAACACCTTTCCCACAGTTTCTCAGTCACTAGGGACCTAGCTGCAGCGCTGATTTCGGTACCTGCACCACCTTTACTCTATGGTAGTAAGGGATGTTCTGTATTATCAGTGGACCCCTCTTCCGGGAAGTAAGGGTACTGTAGGAACCTGTGCTCAGATCTGTGTGGGGTCTTTTGCTTTATGACGAGAAATCGATCACAGAGCCCAGGCTTGGTTTCGTGGTGTGATCACCCTTCCCTGGCGCGTTGCTAAGTCGACAGGTACTGAGGGTAAGGATATCCTCTGAGTCTGACTCGTCAAGGATCTGTTTTGCCCAGGGGTCCTGTCCAGGATATTCTGGATCGTAGGCTTTGTCCTGCTGGGATCGCTGGAAGTTTTGTTGCGTAAAAGGAATTTCAGGTCCGGGCGTGATTTGGAGGTCCTCTGATGGAACTATGCCGACTTTTCCCAGGAAGAAGACAGTAAGCTTCTTGGAGAAATTGATGCCCGCATGGGTTGGGCTGTTGGGGGCGGAACAAGTCCAATTCTGCGCTCGAAGTTATGGTTGCTGGTTGTTGAAAGACCGGCGCGTATAAGCTCGTCTCGTAGCTTGTTGGGTCGAGCTCAGGGTCAGCGGAGGCGGTGTCTGATTTCGCAGTGGCAAGACCAGAACCTGGAAACAATGTCACGTTGTTGGAGGAAGCCTTAGCTTGTAGATACGGACGGTGCTTGAGCTTCAGGCGTCCACGCTTGTTTGGCCGATTTCTACGATTGCGTGGTAAGTCTGTCGAATCCATAGGCCCTACTCTTGGCCAACGATGCAATTGAAAAGTCCCCTGCACTAAGGATGGAGCGAGTAATTGAGGGTATGGCACAATAGGCTCTATAGCTTGAGCGCCAGCGGACTCCATCGGGGCTTCTCGTCCGCACATAAACTGAACTATACTAACTAGTTATATAAATATCCTAATTACAAAAACAAAGTTTTCAAATTTCACAATCATTTTCAAATTTCTTAAAATAGATTTAATGCTTTCACGATGATTCATCAATATATATTGAAAGAAGGTGTTTCAGGTTACAATCGTGTGCAGAACTACGAATCGGATTAGTATTATATCCATTGTCCCAATTGATATTTTCAGGGTGTTTTGGGATCTCCATTGCTTCTCTATGTTCTCTTGGAAAAATATTGTATGTTCATGAGCTGACGGTCGTTTTGTCCAATAAAATTCTATTTTCTGTTTCGATATGATGCTCAGCTAGTGCCGATTGCGTGAAATGTTTCAGGCTGACTTCACACACTTCCTGCTTCTGATCTAAAATTCGACAGCTGAATTTTCAATATTTCAATCTTGAAAAACTGAAGCTTCAACTTTCTCGAGTCCAGTGAATGAATAATAATGTGACAAAACAACTTTTGCCAATAATGACCAGTAAATTTTTTGCTGTGGTTTGAAATCTTTAAATATCAAATTATGTAAATACATTCAAGAACAAATCGAATTTCGTTCCTAAAAAAAGTGTATAACTGTTGCTAAGGCAGGTTTCGAAACTGCAGGGAAAAATTACGCAATGTTTGCGTAAATACACAATAAAACTGTGTTCACGTCAAATTTTAGCAGATTTTAAACTAATTTCTATTTACTCAAAAAATGATCTGAGTTTCTCGAAGTGAAACACTGTTGATAATTTACATAGTACCAGTAATAAAACGTGTTGATTGTAATAAAAATGGGCAGCTCCTAAAATTATAGAATTATCAAAAAAATATTATTATATATATATATTTTTTTGTAACGCACGCACGAAATGTTCGCTTTTCGAGGCATGTATTGTGTGCGGGAAGTGACCAATTCCAAAGCCGTGGTAAAAAGCAGTTATAAAAAGACTTTTTCTAGCTGCTGCGCTTGTGCTCTTTGAGCAAGATTACTTTTTCTAGCTGCTGCGCTTGCGCACTTCCAGCCAGATTACTTTTTCTTGCTGTTGCGCTTGCGCATTTCGATTCAGATTTACTTTCCAGGACTGCCGAAATAATAACCTCACTTCATTATGATTTGACGATTGAAAGACTGATTGTGAGTAGTGAATAGTGATTGGACAAACTCTAAGTGATAAGTTACCATAAATGACTGATAAATTACCATAAATTACCGATAAATTACCGAAAATTTCAGAAATTTCTGGATATCTGAAATTTTCGAAAATTTATCAATTTTCCATAAATTTCCGGAAATTTGGGAAATTTAGCAATTTTCCATAAATTTCCGGAAATTTAGCAAATTTCCATATATTTCCGGAAATTTTGGAAATTTTCAAATCTTTTTCAAAAAGCTTTGCCTACCTGAAATTTCCGGTAATTTGGCAATTTTTCATAAATTACCGGAAATTTAGCAATTTTCCATAAATTTCCGGAAATTTTTGGTAATTTTACCATAAATTTCCAAAAGAATTATTTTTTTTGTTTCTCAAATCGAAAATTTCCTGCATTTGTTACAAAAAATATCGTGTGCAACAGGTGCTGAAAGTAGACAGTTTCAACTCTTGTGAAGTTTACAGTACTTGCCATCGGCTCATCTTCGGGTCGTTTCCGGCTTGTCTTCGGCTCGTTTACAGCTCGCCTTCGGCTCGCTTCCAACTCGCCTACGACTCGCCTACAACTCCCCTTCGACTCGCCTCTGGCTCGTACAGTAAACTTCACACTCGTGTGGAACTGCCCACTTTCCGTACTTGTAGCACAATATACTATTTATTTAAATGGTAATGAATCACCACTAACCTATGGCTGCGTCTGATGACGGTGAGATGGGACAAAATTGCAAGAAAAAGCCACGAAACCCTTATAAGTCTTCAGGACACAAAGCGAGCCAAGGATGACGTTCCTCTGCATCCATCTCGCTAGTGTTTCGACATATTTTTGGCACGCGGGTGTGGTTCTGAGTTTATAAACCAGTGACGGCTTCGCATTTCCGAAAGCACTGATCGCAAAAGAAATTATTTCAATTGAATATTCTGAGTAGAGTCGCTGCAACTCCCTTCTGAGGTCCCGATACATCTCTTCTTTTTTCTTCTTCTTGGCAGTAATATTGAAGTCAGCCGGAGCAGATCATTCGATCACGAATGTAGTGCGTTTCTCGAAGTCCTGGAGAACGATGTCAGGCCTCGAGCGTGCAATGGAGACTACTGTCCAAAAATCGTAGATCTAGAAAATTTGACACTTTTCGTTTTGGACAATTGACTCCATCTCCCTCGAACCATTCAATATGGCAGATTCGTGGCCAACGTATTAAGCGTAATAAATGTGGTAGTAAAGCACTCTTAGGGCAACATCATGTCTGAAAACATAGGGCGTTCCCGCATAAGTGGGACACCTGGATAGTATGTGTTCTATAGGTACTAAGGTCGTGAATAACACCCTTACTACCTGAATTAAGTCCTGATGATCTGCGGGATGCAAACCTTTGCTCCTTTGACAAAAGCTCTCTGCTTTCTCCACTTATGATTTTAGAAGTAAGGTATCAAGATTGATTATTGCACTCTCCTCACCTAACCTTACATTAACAAATAAATATAACAACTGTCCAGAATACTTTGTTCACTCAATTAAAAAAATTGTTCTGTTGTTTCATCAAAAACTTAATCACGCAATCTCAGGTAATCACAGATATTCAAGTAAGTAAATTCAAGCTATATAATTTGGTCAACTGAACAAAAGTTTTGTTCACTTAATCAGAGTGTTTTCTTGAATCAACCAAATGCGGTCATCAGAACGATTCTCTTGAGCAAATATTTTCTGGAAACGTTGATAACACGAAATTACTATTGAACTGAAAGACGCGAAAATTTGCAATTATTGGTATATTACAGTTATCTTTTTACATGTTTTCAGAATACCAATGACATGTTTTTCATTTTGGTAATCATCAATCTTGCCGCTCCAAAGGATGTTTGCCGTGCTGCGCCTTTGAGTGTCCAGTCCGTTACTGATTTCTTTGGAATGGATGTGAAAGTTATGAAGTCGAAGGAATGACTTCTTGGGTGCGGAAAAACTAGTTCATTTGAATATGTTCTTCACACCCTAAGATATCTTTCAATATTCCAATTAAAACGGTTCTTTGAAGTAATAATTGCAATAAGAATTCGTATCATTTGCTATTTTAGTATATTTGTATGAATTGTACATTTATCTCAGAGTGAACAGTATGTGTTTGAATAAAATGTGCAACAAGTTCTTTGGATGAAACTTTCATTTAATACATGACAGCGAAATGGATTATGTTATATAATTATATAAATATTCATTTTAATAGTCAATTTCTGATTTGAAATATTCAGTCGTTCAGGAAAAGTGCAACTAGGTGACGCAAAACGTATAATCCCACAATAAAAATTTATTTTCAAGTTTATAAGATGGTCAAAAACTGTCACCATAGGTATAATGAAAAGATGAGATGATATCAGTATGTCTATTGCTACTACTATGCTTTTTTTCTCCTCAGAATCAGCATTGACTGTTCTTAAACTATTCTGACATTTTTTTTATCGTAACAATGAAGAGGAATATAACGATTGAAATAATACTACCTGATAATTATTATTATTATCACTACATTACACTTGCGTACAATTTTTACCTTTGAATCGCGGGAATACAGAAATATTTACTCGTATTAGAAACCCATTCCTTCGTATCCAAGAAATATTCAGCATGATTTAGGGTACGGTTCTTTGATTCAAAGAATCACATTTTCCAAATGAGAAAAACTTCCACTTCACTCAAAGGGCTTTCATTTGCATTTATTTGTTTAACATGTGGAATAAGTTTCGTGGTGCGTCATGAAAAAAAATTCGCTTTTGCTGAATTTTCTGTCAATCGGTCATTTTTCCCGGTCAGTAAAAAAGAGTTAAAAAGAATCTGATGAATTCTTGCTTTGTAACCTAATTCTTTAATGTACAAAATTCCCAGTTCCAATTCAAATTATAATTCGTTGAGGAAATTCTCTATTGGAAAATAAAAATTATAACTTGTTACCATAGAATTTTCTGCGACTAGTCACAATTACATTCATTTCCAAAAATTTCCTACTCCAAGTCAGAATTACATTTTTTACTACATCTTCTATCATCACTCCTAACCCTCTTTTTTTGAACAAATTCAAATTCGTCACATAAAATGTCAAAAATCCAAGAAATTTTGATTCGGATCAGGGATTTTCTTTTTAAATTTCCGTTCCTTGTTTCAAAATTGAAGACATGAAAAACATAAATTTCCAACCCAATAGTTGAACATCCAATCGAAGGAGATCAGCTTCCAACTAAGTTTTCGACGTTTGAAACAATGTGAATGCTCGACAACGTTTCCTACTTCGTTTCCGACGTCGGAAACTATCATGATCCTGTACGTAGGTCAGATGTCGAATTTCTGAGATAGACATCTATCTCAGTTTATAATTTTATTGAGTAATTAAAAAAATGTTGAAGATCATGAGTGTCACGACTGGCATGACGCGTGTGAATGTTATAAAATATAGTTTTGACGACATTTTATAACTCAAAACGCAGAGCTCCCTCAAAGAAATCATTTCACACAGCACTTTTCCTGCTTCCAACATGCTTAATCTCTTCTTGTACATTTTTTCAATCAATAATTTTCCTTTTCACTTGAACATCTTCTTTTTACCGTTTACCGTTTTTTCCGTCAGTTCCATCCCATCCTTTTTTAGAGCTGACAACAACAACAATGCTTCACTACGACGTGTCTCGTCATGGACATTGTACTATGCCGCGCAGAAGAACCACTCTACGAAAACCAAAATCGAAAGTTGGCACTTCTTAACTTATTATAGATGCTCTAAAATTCATAGAATTTCAAGTTTGTAACAATTTTTGTTCACCTTTTTATCAATTTATATCAATTCAGAACCTTTTAAAAGTCATATCAGTTGAAACTGAATGGAAGAAGCATATGGTTTTCTGTGACGTATTTAACTTTCTCAGGTTAGTGGGTGATTGCAAAAAGTTTATCTCAGGAAGAGTCTCACTTCATTCCATGAATATGGAATATATATGAAGCAAATACATTTCTTCGCGTACTGAGTATATTCCCTTCGGTGATTTAGAATATTTTATGCAGATGTGAATTTTTTTTTAAGTTTCAATATATGTATGTCAGAGTCACAGCATTCTGGATTGACCTACATGGGTCATTCCACCTTAAGGGGATCTGTTCAGTATTGGAAACCTGATCAGATGTGGCGGAGAGTCACTCACTCTCACTATTGTAAAAAACTTAGAGATTGGTGAACGGGTTCCTAATGGAGAGTCCCGGATTTCTTCTGGGGTCATTTCTTCAACCGCTCCGCTGTCCATATTTATTTTTGCCCGTTTTGGGGTGAATCCTCTGAAGGTATGAATTCCTCGAAGTTTTTTGTTACCCTCCACTATTGCAAAAACATCACCATTGGACGTTGATAATACAGTTTGTTCTTCAGTTGGCATAGGCAAAATGTTAAATTGTTCTTGTCTCAAGTGAATTGGCTTATCATTAGGAAAAGTGTACCTTCGAATTTCAAATCGCCTGAAGGTATTCGTGAGGGGAATAAGCCGAATGAATCTTAGTTCTTCAAGTGTATATCCAAGTATGTATAGAGAAGAACGACTTGCAGAAGGAGACCTCGACCTGGCAGGCTCTACATTCGGAGACCTGGACCTATGACGAATAGGAGACCCGGCAGGAGGAGAAGACCTGTTCGGAGAATCTGGAACATGATGTCTGTCAGCAGAACTTGAAATTCTGGAACGAGAACCACCAGGTGCAGGGTTTGAAGTTTGCGAACTCAGTCCTGCAACAAGGAACAGAACTTTGCATTTTCTTTAAGCAGAAAATCTTTCGATGGTAAGGGTGGTCTTTATTTACTTTTTGTGATTCGTTTTCGCAACATAGGTGTGAATACCCAAAAATATAAAGTCTTCCTAATTTTTGGCAAATCGATTATATTTACCCAAAGCACCAAGCATTTTAATTTTACGCAAAAATTGAAAGGGAAAACTGTAGGTCGGTACATCGGTCGGACTCTTCTCCCACCGATAGGGTCGACTAGGATTATATAGAAGCGAACAAATTCAGATAGAACAGGGTAGAATTGGACAGGAACGGATATGATGGAATCGGATCGGATGGGACAGTATCTGATCAGTATGAATATGATATGATGAAATAGAATCAGATAGTATCCTGTAGAACAAAATAGAACCTGAAATAATTGGCTCGATTCGCATAGGTTTGCTATGATTAAATAGGATTGGATAGGCACTGATCAGGACGATTAGCTTAACAGCAAATTCTGGGTATAATCATTGCAACTTCCTTACAAGGTACCCCTAATTTTTTATTCTCGTTGGCTATGATTTTTTTGTCAGCTGATACCAAAAATTCGATAACGAATATGATTGGCTTCTCGAAGTCAGGGTGAATTATATCAGATTAGTGTGCAACTGCAAAAAGCTTATTTCGGTACTGGAAACCTGATCAGACGTGGATAAGAGTCGTTCAGCCTTATTATTATAGAAGCCTTTGAGATTGGTAAACTTTTGCCTAATGGAGTTTCCCAGATTTATTCTTGGGTTATTTCTTCAACCGCGCCGCTGTGCATATTTATTTTCGCCCGTTTGAGAGTCAGTGTTCTGATTATATAAATTCCACGAAGTATTTATTACCCTCCAGTATTGCAAAGACGTCACCATTGGTCGTTGATGATATAGTTTGTTCGTCAGTTGGCATAGGCAGAAGGTCAACTTATTTTTGTCTTGAGTGAATTGGTTTATCGTTAGGAAAAGTGTTTCTCCAAATTTCGCATCGCCTCAAGGAATTCTTGTAAGGTAATAAAAAAAAATTTAAGTTGTTCAAGTGTATATCCAAGTATGTATAAAAAAGAATTACCAGCAGGAGGAGATATCGACCTGGTACGAAGAGAAGGCTCTGCAGGAGATAAAGACCTGTTCGAAGAACCCGGAGCATGATGTCTGTCAGCTGGATTATAATTTTTGGAACGAGGAACACCAGGCTTAGGGTTTGAAGTCTGTGAACTCAGCTCTGTGACAAGAAACACAGTTTTACTTTTTCTTCGAATAGAAAATCGTATGACAGTAAGGGTTGTCCTTATTTAATTTTTTTGTATTTCGTTTTCGCAATTTTGGTGCAAATATCTAAGAATAGAATATCTTTCAAATGTTTGGCATATGGGTAATATATACCCATGAACCCTGATAGTTTCATTCGGGTTCTTATCAGTCCGCGGTACTCTTCTCCCGCCGATAGGATCGAATATGATTATATTGAATCGGATAGAAGATTGCGTGATTAATTTTTTTATGAAACCACAGAATGACTTTCTGAATCAGACAAAAAAAGTATCCTGAACAGTTGTAATAATTAATGATTAAATAAAGTACTAAATAATTCACACAAGGTGACACAATTTCATGCTAAGCCATTTACAATGTAAATGGTGTTAGGTCCTTAATGTTCAGGTGAACTACAAGTTTTCGTTAAATCAACCAAAATCTTTCCTTAGACAAAAAAAAAACTTATTTTAATAAACTGAAATATTCTCTTGGACGAAGCAAAATATTTACCTGGATTAACCAAGAAAATACTTTTTTTTATTCATAAAAGGCGAATGACTCTCAACAGTATAATCATAACTGAGAGATAATGGTTACATCTTCAGAATCCAAAAAGGAGTATTATATGGGGCAATAATTCTGAAGTTTTCTGATCGGACTCAAACCTTGGCAATGTGGCGTTCTATTGGATGGCTATTATTAAGAAAAATGTTTAGTCGCGTTTTTTAACTCTTTTAACACCAATCAAAAAATTATTTTCAACAGGTCGAAATTCGAAAACAATCATGTTTTCAAGCTTCAATCATA
The DNA here is from genome assembly GCA_932178445.1 of Andricus quercusramuli. Classification (NCBI taxonomy): domain Eukaryota; kingdom Metazoa; phylum Arthropoda; class Insecta; order Hymenoptera; family Cynipidae; genus Andricus; species Andricus quercusramuli. Next base: position 169,705 of record CAKNXH010063277.1, read on the forward strand.
TATCATAATCCATTCCATTGATGAATATTTTTTATGATTACCCAGCAATCATGTAATATTTATTCGTGCCTTCGGTCCAGATTTGAAGAGTAGATTTTTCTAAAAAACCATTGGACTTTGATTGAAGCGACCTATTTTTTAAGCGACCAATAGAATAAATTCAACGCATAGGCTGATTCAACGCCAGGATTGAATATTTCAAACGTTTGTTATTTCAATATCGTAAAATCAGCTCCTGCACAGATATGAACAAAATGCTTTTACTTCGGGATCATTTCTTTTCATCCGAAAATAATATCTTGCCACAATATATCGTCTGTCAAAAATAAATGTTCAAAACAAATATACTAATATTGCAGTTTTGAAGAAAGCGAATTTTTTCCTCTTATAGGGTAATTTTTTCTCATCGAAACAATAATATCCTAACATGAAGGATTGCTATTTAAATTTACATTAATTTGAATTACATAAAAACAAGAAAAATGGCATCACGATTACTGAGACAAAGGTCACGATTAGTCGGACGTTACTTTAAATCTAAAATTATGAACAGCTTTTCAAGTTCTTCTCTTCAAGAGATGAAAAATTAGCAAAATGCAATTTTTTCTTGAAAGGTATAATATTTTTGAAGTAATGATTTTTTAAAGCATTTCTGCAGTTTTCAATGAACTATTAAAACAATACGCTAGAAAATGAACTTTGACCATGGAAATCATCCAATGCTCAGAGACGTCCAAAATTAGAAAAACATCCAAGATGTTGGTCGTTTGAATTCAATGAAATCTTTTGAACTTTTTTCAATTGAGCTGAAAAAATAAAAATTTGCCGAAAACTTAAAATTATCCATTGTGTAGACAGCTTGTAAATATTTCAGAATATCGGACAGTCGGACAATTCGTAATTTGCGAAAATTTTGATAATGTATTTAAAATTATAAATATATTTTAATATTATATTTACCAATAGCGTTAAGGATAACCGATAAGGATAACACGGAAGCAGGAACTATCCTCATCTTTTCGAATGAGAGGAAAAACTGATTAACGTATTGATGAGGAATTTGAATAACAATGTAACCAATGAATATGCTTGTGCATCATTATGTAAAACACGTATCCTACACTCGTTATCTCCTGGATTGCAGGCGTTGAGCGTCTCCTTATCAGATATTTACATTTCATCAAAATTAGATTAGAGAAAAAAAATGTACTTACTCAATTCGTCGAAACTGATTTCACAATTTTTATAATCATGTACCTACGTTTCAGCAAAATCCGTCGTTCAGATTGGAAATGTACACAGTGTAAGCACTGAAAAAAAATTATTTGATCCAAGGAAATGCGTTTCTTTGGTTTTTTTTTTTTTGTACAAAGGATTTGATTACTTCAGTTGACTGAATGTTGTGACCAGGCGAAAAGGTCATGCCTCAAATCAGAGAAATCATTACTCTGGTGATATTTCACTACTACGAAGAGAGGAAGTCGCACTTGGAAAAATGATTTTTGTATCGAATTTAACGTTCACTTTGCTCTTCTCTTCGCGATCTCCTCGCGATCTGTCTGTTTGGCAAAATTACATGCGGTGGAGTTGACAAATACTTCTTCAAAAGCACAGTCGATTCTGGAGAGGGTACAGAAAAAAGTGTTTTTATGTGCCCGGCACAGATTTTGCAGAATCGAACAGAGTTTTATGGTTTTGACCAGAAAAATCATTTTCATCGAGTATTAGAACCACTGATACCCTACAGCACGCTTGGTAGCCCTACGGCTAGTTGACGCAAGATACCCGCGCTCTTGTGACCCTCCATAACTTAACCAATACTTTCCATACCATTGTCGTTTTGAGATGTTTTTCAAGAGAAAAAATCAAGATTTTTTCCAGCTCACTTAAAAAAAGAATGAAAAATGTCGCATTTCAAGAAAAAAAACTAGAAAGTGTTCTTGAAAAGGAAAAGTCAAAGTAAAATAACGTTTTATTGCATAATGATTATTTTTATAGTGAAGCTTGTTGAAGGACCTTCCCAAACCCCCATAAAAAGTTGAAATTGGATAACTGTATCAGGAATTATATACAATTGAAAGTTAGCATTCAGGGAGAATCTTCAAAAATTCGGGACTCTATCTTGAAAACCCTTCATACTAGTTGCACACCTTTCACAGAATTTGAAGATTTCCACTAGCACTACAATCTGGCGAAGTTTTATTGTGCTAAGTGACAACAAAATTTTAGGTGGAGAGACTTGGCAAATTATACCTTATAAATTCTATAAAATACAGGATGTTTATTCCTCTGGTTGTTTCAAATTACCTTTCAATTTTTTATTTTCTTTGTTAAATTCCAAAGAGTTCGAAAAAATTTAATGAATTCAAACAATTCCAAGAGATATTAAGAGATTCATTTCCGTGCAATCGCTGTTTGTTTAGAGAAGAAATTAAATGATGAGGGCTGGTGTTTTGAAGAGACGAGTATTTTTATGCAATTGATACTGATTTATAGGAGAGATGGTGTTATTGTGGCTGATATTTTGGGGAAAAGAGTCTTTTGGTGCACTTTCTGTCGGTTTTGAAGTAGTGAGGGCTGGTATTTTGAAGGGATGAGTGTTTTGGTACCATTGATGTTGATTCTTAGGAAAAGAAGGGAGGAATTGGCCGCGAGTTTCGACAATGAGGAGTGCTACTTATAAGGTGGGAGATCTTGTGCAATTCGCGTCTAGTTTCAGAAAAGACGGAGTAACTGGGACCACTTATGCAGGATCAGTATTTTTGTGAAATGGCTGTCAATTTTGAGGAGAAATAAAACGATAAGGGGCTTGTATTCTGAAGAGATGAGCTGGATGACTGCATGGAGCACGATCTTTGGGTCTCCTCCACGCATGGCAATCGTAGCCAGCACGTGTTTTAATATTTTTTTCCTCTTCCCAACGGCATAATAAATTTTTAAAAGATTTTCTACGTCGGTTCTTAAGTTGACTGAATTCATATTACCGGCAATACAAAAGATTTGCAACACCAGACGTTTACTATGGTGACATTCATTCGCCAGAATTTTCGCGTCTTCAAAACGGGAAAAATTATCCTTTTCAATGCCATGCCTAGTAAGCATTGTCTCTTCTTCAGGGATCTTATTTATATATCTCATGTGTACTTCAATCCGTACTCGTAACGGATGTTCAGTTTGACTGGTATAAACCGCATTACAATTTTGTTCTCTGCACCAAATGCCATAAACGATATTGCTGTTCTGCAATTTATTTCATTCTTCTTTAGTAGGCCACAAGACTGGCGAGAGGTCTCCTTTCTTTTCAAATGCCGTAGTTATGTCGTGATGCCTGAGGATTCTCGCAATTCGTTCAGATAATTCTTCAACGTAGTAAAAAATGGTGATAAACTACCTAATTTCCTCGTTATGAGCTATGTCATCAATTCTATGCTGCTCATTGCTGGCCAAAATATTCAACCTGAGATTAATATTTTCTCTGACAGGTTGTTTCGGATAAAAGTTCCCATTCAGAACGCCCTCCATCAGTCGCAAGGTATTGAAAACTTGTAAAAAGCTTTCTACTTCGTAATTTGGGAGAGCTACTAGTATGCGATCGAGAATATCGAACGTACAAAGATACCTGGAAACCTAGTTTCCCTAGCTATATTGGCTGAAATCAGTGAAAGAGGAGAGCCCATTGGCAGCCCTCTTTTTCGGAAAGACATTTTTTCCTTGGAATTGAAATTTGTGCTATCCAGACATAACCGAAGTCCTTCTTTGGAATCTTCCCACATAATGTTTTTTTTTTGCGAATTTTATTCCACCTGTTATAACATGCCTAAACTGCCTCCTCTTTCGGCACATTTGTGGAAAGGGAAACGACATCTAGTGATGCGAAAACGTGATTTTCCAGGATTCTGAATTTCCTTATTTATTCACTAAATCCGGGCTGTTAAGCACACTTGATTTAGGAGCTTTGATATCATTAGCGATAATATTTTTCAAGAAGTTTGCTAAGTCGTTACTCGCGCTACTTACGTGTGATATAATTGGCCTAAGCTATATATACTTCGAGATTTTTAACTGTGAGGTTATTGGAATATTCTTTTGATTCCCGTTTTCTAACTCACTTGGTGACTTTCCTTGCCATTTTTTTCGTTTTGTCTTTCTTTCTTCTCGCATTAATATCCCGATCCTGTAATGAGTCAATTAATTTCGCATCGTAATCGTCTCTCTCTATTAAGACGATCTTGTGACCTTTGTCAGCGTCAAGAAAAATGATTTGAGGGTTTTCGTTTGAAAATTTTTTGGCCTGTTCAATTTCTCTTGAGAGCTGAACGATTTTTGATTTTACTGCGTAGCCAGAATTCATAATTCCGCAAATAGTATTCGCGATATTCAGTCTAGCGCGATCTTGATCTACCTCTAGTATTATTTTGATGTTGGACATTTTGTGATATATCAACGCCCGATAGATCTTCAAACGACTTGTCGTTTAGTCTGGTGTTGTGAAATGGGTTCTTATCTAATTGATCATTATTGATCAGAGGGAACTAGTTCATCCCCTTTTCCAACTGCCCAAAATTTTCGGGACGACTAGACACAACCTTTTTAAATCTCCATTTAAGTTTAAAATTACAATTGTTTTCCAGAATTCTGCTACAGAGCTATGTTTTATCATTACATTCACCAAAAAAATTGAGGATAACCGCTAAGGATAGCACGAGAGTAAGAACGATCCTGATCTTTTCGAATTAGAAGAAAAACTAATTCAATTATTTATGAATACTTCGATTAAACATGTAAATTTTTCCACCAATCAAACTTTTTAAATGCTGGAATCAAGAAATAACATCTCTCAATCAATAAAAATTTTCACTCTACACGATGGTCTTGAATTTATCTGAAGAAAATATTTTATTAATTTAAAATCATATTTGAATATATCAAGTATCACCTACCTACTGTGTATTAACGTTCTTATTCCTTTCAAACAATAAAAGCGTTCCTGCCCTTAGTGTCAGTTAATCTTTTTTCTTACTGGAATAAATATCAATCTCCAATAATAATGTAAAAATTCTGGTTTAGATAGAACTGTTTCTTCACATTTTTAAGAAATGTTTTATTAGACGTATTTGATACGACCAGTTCCGTCAATCAAGAATATTTTTTTTTTATTCAAGATTCTTTTTCTCAGTGTACCACAACGATCCATTTGATGCTTTAAAAAATTTATGAAAATGCTACAGAATACAGGATGTCTAACATCCTGATGATTTTGAATTCTCTGTTGATTACTAATTTTTTCCGGTCAATTGGACTGATTTCAATCCATCGCCATATTTTTCAAACTTTGGACTCCATACACAACACAGTGGGTCAACATAATCTACTAAAGAAAGAGAGAGAAAACCGACCAACATCTTGCCCTACATTCAAGGCATCACAGAATAAATAGGAAGAATTTTGAACAAACACAACATCCAAACCATGTTTAAACCACCTGCAAAAATAGGACAACTTCTGAACAACCCTAAAGATAAAAAGTGGTCCGGAAGTATATGAAATTCCTTGCTCTTGTGGCAAAGTCTATGTTGGAGAAACCGGGAGCGCGGTGAGCCAACGTGTGAAGGAACATGACAGTGAGGTCAGGCTAAAAAATTTCACGCAATCAGCACTAGCTAAGCATCATATCGAAACGGGGCATATTATTTCATTCGACACAACAACCGTCATCCCAAAAACGTACAATATTTTTCCAAGAAAATATAGAAAAGCAATCAAAACTTAAAACGCCCTAATAGGAATGAATATAATACCAATCCGATCTAGTTTTCCGTCCTCCAGGGCTTCTTTTTCAAGACTTAATTGTCCAATCAAGTTCGACCAGTCCCCACCATGGGGCACTCTGGGCAATCACTGCAATGCTCACGAAACTTCGGAAAGATTCTCAGTTTCGCACACGATTGAAACCCGAAACAGCTACAAATTTCTAAGTTATCACATTTTTTAAATGTTAACAATTACAAATTATAAAACCTAGTGCTCTAGACGCAGCAGCGGAAATTACACGTACATGCTCAATAAAAAGTAAATGAGAGTCAAATATCACTCCAAAATCTCTTGTGTACTATTTCCAGAACAGTGTGAACTATCTCATACTCGCATTTTACTATATTTTCGTGTATATGAAATGTCATTACCTCACATTTCTTTATTTTGATCGGTATCAAATTAGTTTTACACCAGTTCACCAACCTATGAAGGACCATTTAGAGCTCCCTAGTATCTTCCATATTCCTAATCATCCTGAAAATTTTTACATATTCTGTAAATGTTAATATAAATGAGTATATATCACACTTTATGTCATTTACGTAAACAATAAAAATTGAAGATTCCAGGGTAGACCCTTGAGATGAAGCAGACATTGGTGAATATGGATTTGAAGTAATGCCTTGGTGTAGAACCCTATATTCCCTGTCTGTCAGATAGTCAGTTAATAATGATACAAGGTTCATTTGAATTTTCGTAGATAGGAGTTTACGTTCGGTTATGCTGCATTCAATTTTGTCAAAGGCCTTCGGTGAGTCACTTGTGATGACGTTTATTTGGAAACTTTTTTACATCACGGAATTGAAAATTTTGCATAAAGCACGATATATTTGTCACACATGAACATTTGGGCATGTACGAAATCGACCTGGGCGTCTCAGCTCCTCTCCTTGATTTCTTGAAGTAACGGGTGTCACTTATAGAAGCAATTTCCAAAAACTGTAGAATTGATTTTGACCATTCCTGGAATAGTCCGGCACTACTCAGGAAATTCTTCTGGGCTTCTGGGCGACCGGAGGGAGGCATCCGTTACAGCAAGGAGGATGGAGGGGTTCGGGGTGCCTTTGGTTGGTACCAACGCTGCTTATCGTTTCGGGTCATATTGGGCTTCTCTAAGGGAGGTCTGGCGGAGAGTAGTAGACATTCACTGTCGAATACTAAACAAAAGTCCACGCATACGTGTGTGGCAAGAACCGAGTACTTGTAATCTAACAAACCGTTTGACGGGATTGAAAACTTGCAACTGAAACAAAGATATTGATATATATACGAGAAGATTTTGTCATCGATAAAATGTGTCGTTCTCTTAGGCATCACTGGACAAGTCTTCCGAGTATATCACTCTCCACCTTTATTTTCAGCATTCAAAAAACTGCGTTATGTTCTCAAATACCACTGGATGGGTCTTCCCAGGATAATTCTTCGCAGGAATATATTTCCCACCTATAAAAAAGCAGAAGTTGCTGCGATTCAACAGTGGATAACTCTCATTGTGACAACTCTTTCCAGGGAATCAATTCACGCTTTAAAATAATTTGTAGTTCTCTTGAGTGACACTTGACAGGTTTTCCCGGGACAAGTATCCCCAGCATAGCACTTCCATATGAATGAAAAAATAGGAGTTGTAGCAAGGCAACATTAGACTTATCTTTCCGGGACAAGTCATCCCGGGAAATCACTTTTTGCTTCCAGAAAAAAGTTTCATTCTCTCAATTACCACTATACACGACTCCATGTAACCAGATAACAGAATGAACGACACCAGCGCAGTATGCCGCAGTTAATCACACAAGGGACAATCATCTTGAATAATCTGGACTAGAACTCAATACACTTTGATATACTAGCACAAAAAATGAAATAAAGCAATCAGCGCTTCTTTGGGCTACCAGTTTACTGAGTGTGCATGAATTCCTTTTGTCTTTACACATGGCTTATACACCCTTTCAGTAAGTAGCTACTTCAGAATATAGAATTATACCCCTCCCCCCCAAAGATGACAATCAGAATTGAAAACAATACGCGAAGCGATAACACCTCACGCCGTTAAATAATATATAAAAAGCACTTTACGAAGATGATATAACACCATATGCTGTCGAATACACAAATTGAAAACGTGAGGATAAATCTTCTTGCAGCTAGAATTAGAACTCTACTAACTTTACTCTGTGCGTGGTATGAAATACCACGTAACAATACGTATAGAATTGTTAACAGTTATTTAAATAAAGTGACACCAACTTTGGCAGGTAAATGTAGTGCGCTTGAGCTAGCTACGCGTGAGAGTAATACGGCGCAGCTTATCATTGCCATGTTCAAGGGTTATCGTGTCGTGTTCCTCTTAAGCGTCCTAGCGCTGACGCAGTGTGTCTACATGCGAAAGTTATGACCACTGTTCAAATAAAAGTGAAGAAAGAATATATACTTCATTGATTGAACTTTATTCCTATGTAATAACTGTTAGTTCACAAAAAATGTCTTGTAGAAAGCGATCCCAATATTCGACGTTTTCCACGTCACGTCGCATACGACGTCGGGAATAATTTTACGCAGCAAAGCTGACACTTCTTTACTCATTACAGATGTTTGCAAATTAATCAAATTAAATTACCCAATACACATTTTTATGTCAATATTGAACCTTCCGAAAATAATACCAGTTTACACGCAATTGAAAAATAAGGATTTTTCTATTAAGCATTTGATTTTCTCAGGCTAGTGGGTTTATGTATAAGTTTATCTCAGAAATAAATTGAATTCTATTTTCTAAATAAAAGTTTTTTTCATTCAGGAAAAATATTTCCGTGCTACGTATGGTATCCTAGGTGATTTAAAATACTTTATGAAGCGATTGATAAATTTTCAAAAGTTTCAAAATATGTCAAAGTCACATACAACTGTATCAGGCTATGTGAATCGTTGGTCTCTAAAGGGATCTGTTCAGTATGGGAAATCTGATCAGATTTGGTGGAGAGTTGTTTACCCTTACTATAGTGAAATTCTTTGAGATTGGTGAATTTTTTCCTAACGGAGTTTCACGGATTTCTTCTGGGGTCATTGCTTTAACCGTGCCGGTATATATATTTATTTTTGATCGCCTTTGACAACCAAAGCTCACTATATAAATTCCACGAAGTGTTTTAATACCCTCAACTATTGCAAAGACTTCACCATTGGACGTTGATAATACAGTTTGTTCTCCGGTCGGCATATGCACAAGGGCATTACGTTGCCCTCTCAAGTGAATTGGTTTATCATTAGGAAAAGTGTATCTTCGAATTTCTAATCGCCGGCACTGATTCGTGTGTGGAATGAGCCGAATAGATCTAAGTTGTTCAAAATCATATCCAATTATATGTGGAGAAGAATGGCTGGCAGAAGGTGATCTAGACCTTTCACGAAGACGAGGCTCGGCAGGAGGCGAATATCTGTTCGAAGAACCCGGAGATTGTCTTGCTGGAGGACGAGACCTTCCAGGAGAATGATGTCTGTCAGGAGAAGAAGAAATACCAGAACGAGAAACATTAGGCCCAGGGTTTGAAGTCTGTGAACTCAATTCTGCAACAAGAAACAGAGCATTATATTTTCTTAAAGTAGATCATCGTACGTTGGATAAGGTGATTATTATTTACTATTCACATTCTCACTATAATGAGAAGGCATTAATTTCATGTGAGAACTGACTATGGCGGATTTCTTCAATTCTGCAAGTTTCGAACCCCCCTTAATCCGAAAAAATAGGTTTTACGATGGTGTCTGTCTGTAGTCTTTGTTTTTGTCGTTGTCATCTGTTTACCAGATAACTTTCGAAATACTAATTGGATCATATTGCTCTTTAACACACTTTTTCTGGAACCAAAAATGAAGATCGAGTTTGTTAAAAACCATTTTTTCACCAACGGTTCTGTTTTTGCCTATCCAGAAGAAAGGAGAAATGAAGAATTCAATTTTGCGTTCAAACTGCAGGATACGATAAAAGATGACTAGACGGAAATTGTGTACCCAAAAAGGAACTAACAATTTGTTTTCGTTAATTTTTTGATAGGACCTGTAATTTTCATTTTCTTGATAAAAAACAACATTGAGAATAAAAAAAAAATAGAATCCTGGGACAAACGACACAAGCTACGAAAAAAAAGAATGAACAAGAGTTGTACACCTAAAAAAGAGCTACAAGTTTTTAGACAAATTTTTGGACAAACGACACAAGCTACGAAGAAAAAAATGAGACCAAAGTTGTTCACTCAAAAAGAAACAATTTTGTGGTTAGTCATTCTTCTATAGAACGCGTAGTTTCTATTTCAATCGTAGAAAAATAACATTAAAAATTCAAAAATTAGATTTTCGGACACACAACAGAAGCTACGAAAAAAGTGAACAGGCAAAAGTGGTTTTTGTTTTAATCGTGAAAAATAGCATCACAAATAGAAAAATAAGAAACTTACGAAAAAACGAGACAAGATGCGAGAAATGGTTTTTAACAGGATACACACTTTTTTAAAATATAAAAACAAGACAATAAGAATACGTATGTTTCAATATAAATTCATATTGTGAATTTTGATAATATAAGCTTATTGAAATAAAACATTTTTCAGGGTAGCTAACAATAAAATTTAATACAAAATAAAGAAAAATAAAGATAAAAATAATGTCATTATGAAAATGGGTGTCTAGATATTCGAATCATAAAAAATAAGAATAATGGGAAAACATTTTCTGCTTGAAAGAAGTAGAAGTTGAACAGTAGAGAAGTGTACGACTTTTGAACATGGAGGATGGAAAATTTAAAATAATAACGATTTTTTTAATGGGACGGGATGAAATTCAAGTATAAAAAATTTCGGCTGGAAAAGGGGAAAATTTTAAAAGTACTCAATTTTTTGTTTGAAAGACAAGAAATGAATTTTTTTATTTCAAAATCATAATGTTGCAAAAGTGGAGGATTTTTTACTTATTTCTGCAGTTTGCGAAGAACTATGCATTGAAAATTTTGCTAGAGAAAAAAGTTCCACTTTAGAATTCATTCAATGATTGGAGACGTCGGAAATAAAAGGAATCCAACATGGTCATCAGTAGAAGTTTCAAAATTGTTTCAGAAAAGTTTTCAAAACAAATGCAATTGTTACTTGCAACATCAAATTCCCATAAAGAACCATAATTTGAACTTCAGGACCGAAAATTTTAGTAGAACATTATTTATTTCTTGGAACAGACAATTTTTGACATGGAATGGGAACTTTGAGAAACAGTTTCAATTCAATTTTAGTATAAGGGAATTTTAAAAACAAATCTCAGTTTAGATTTGAAAGTACAATTCTTTTCCAGAACTATATTCCATAAGAGAAATCATTTAGAATCATTAATCATCTTTAGGATCATTTGAATTCATTAAAATCTTATGAACTTTTGTCAATAACCAGGAAAAATTACCAATTTACAGAGAATTTAAAATCATTCAACGGGTGTAAATACTTTCAATACCTTGTAAAAATTTCTGAAAGTCGGCTAGTGAGATAAATCGTAATTTGCGAAGAGCTCACACATGTACTAAAAATTACAAATATATTTTTATTATTATATTCACCAATAGAATTGAGGATAACTGCCAATGATAAGAAAAGAGTAGAAACAGTCCTCATCTTTTCGAGTCAGAGCAAAAACTGATTAATGTATTGATGAAAAAATTTGATTGACAATATCACTCACGAATATTCCAGTGCTTCAATATATTGAATAATACCTATATTCTATACTCGTTATCTTTTGGATTGTAGACGTCAAGCTTGCCCTTATCAGTTATTTACATTCTGCTAAGTTCGGTTGTAAGGAAAAAATGTACTCATCAAATTCGGTAAAACTGATACCACATTTCAAATCTTCTTTCATGTTTTAGCAAAATCCGTTTCTCATTTGGATAATTTATATATAGTTTGCAATTTGCAACCAAGAAAGATTTTTCAGTGGAGAAATGAATAAATCTAAACCCGAAAATAATCCCGAAGGCTGGTATATACAATATAATTTCAAAACTATAAATTAATCTATTTTTTATTATTGTCTATCTTAGGTTTCGAATTGAACAATATTTTCAATTCATCTCGGATGTCCGAGGATAAATATTTTGAAAATCTACCAATTCAATTCGAAGCCCTGATTGTCTTTATATTTTCAACAAACTTAATAAGTTTTAATTGGAAAAATATTTAAATAGGAATGTCTGAAAGAATAAGCAATGGTGGGTAAAAGCATTCATGTTCTGAAAAATAGAAAGCAATAAACATCTTTGAGTTTTCTATTTTGGAAATAGTTCAAATTAGAAATCATTTTCCAATTGATAAACATTTTTACAGAAAAGATACAAGTTTGGAGAAAAAATTAAGTTGAAAATAAACAATGTAACAGAAAACTGAAATTTTATCTTGTGTTTACTAGAATTGATATTTATTTGCAGAATCGACGATGATGTAATTTATATTAACTATAATTCAATCTTGAGTTGCAGTAATTTGTACTTTAGTAGAATCTCACTTAAATGATTAGAACTCTATTTGAATTGCTATATATTCAAAGCTAAATTAACTAGATTCAAATTTAAATTACACTTTAGGTCCCATAGAAGCCGTTCCGGTTTCTCAATTCCTAGAACTACTGGCCAACAGAGTTTCTCAGCGGGCAGGCGAGAGACAGTTGTGACTCTTGTCTCGAAAGGGCCGCAGTGCGCGAGTACTCAGTAGAGTATATTGCGCAATAATATGTATTCCGATTGGAAACGGTTCAGGCAACCCTGACTGTTCACGTTTCGAGGGTACCGATTCAGTTACGAGGCTAGTGCTAAGAAATCTGCGGAACTGTCATTCTATGGGACTTGGAATGTGATTAGAATTGAATTTACATTGCATAAAATTCTGTTTAAATGCTAGATTTCCGTTTACATGCACTAAAATCAATTTTGAATCGACAAGAATTCCGTTGGAATTCAATAATTTAATTTGATTTGCTAAAGTTTTAATGAATATTTGAAGAAAACAATTTAATTTTTCTTTGAAAAAAGATAATGTGAAAAAAATCCGTGTTTAAATTTAGAATTTTTATTTTTTTCTAGAATTCTGTTCCAGAGCAGAAATATTTGAAATGTGATAGCAGTTACCATACTCGCCTAGAATATAAGAGTTCGACGTCCAGTACCAACTGAAAATGTTAAATATAAAAACATCAATTAGGCACTCTTTCAAGAAACTAGATTTAGTATTGTCAACACAAGATTAAAACAACTCAAAACAAGAAACTCATTACCTGTAAAAATTGGAAGGTTAGGTGACCAGAACGAATTTAACATACTTGCCAGACCACGTGATTCCAATTAATAGAAACTTCATTATTTCTTCTAATTTTTGTTCGTATTATTCCATTTCATTGCACATTCAACTCGAGTGACAACGGTGGATCAACCACCCCCATAACAACAACTGTCAGATGATACGAGGGTGGTTACAGTGGATTTCTGCTATCGCCAGGGACTGAGAAGAGGAAGTTTTTCTGGCGCATGCGTAGTGGATGGGATTCCCGCACGTGCAAGAGCGCTCGGAAAAACAGGATCAAGCACAGAGGAAGAGTGTCCACTAATTACTGCTGAAGAAGTGAAGAAAGTTATCGCTAGAAATAAGAAGTTTTCAGCGCCAGGGCCAGATAAAATCGACAACTTTTGGTGGAAGAAGTTTACTTCTACGCACCAACATCTAGCTCGTATATTTACTACTTTCTTAAACGCAGAACAGCCCGTCCCGCAGTGGCTAGTGGAAGGACGCACGGTATTGATCCCTAAGAATGGAGATTTGTCAAGTCCAAAGAACTACGGGCCCATAGCTTGTTTAAACACCAGCTACAAGCTATTCACTGGCATCCTCAAAGAGAGGATATTGACATCTATCGAGCCGGTATGGAATGTAATAGTCGAACAACGTGGATGCAAGAGAGGGCTGGCAGGTTGCAGGGAGAACCTGTTAATAGACAGGTGTATTACCCAGGACTGGATCAGTTCTCGACGCCATCTGTTCATGGCTTGGATTGAATACCGTTAGGCATTCGATAACACGAACCATGAGCTACTTATTAAGCTCCTTGAGTGCATGGAGGTGCATCCAAAAATAGTGAGATGCATAAAAGAGCTTATGCTCTTGTGGCGGATAAGATTGGTCATAACATCTGACAAAAGACAAGTGACTACAGGCTTTGTCACATATAAGAGGGGGGTCTTTCAAGGAGACTCTCTAAGTCGGATACTTTTCTGCATCTCCCTCTTGCCTCTATCTATTGTGCTCCGAGGCAAAAGCTCTGGATGCCTATGTGGCCCGCCGAACAGAAGAGAATATAAGGTCAACCTCAAATTCTTTGCTTCCTCAAAAAAGGAGCTTAACATCCTTGTAGATGCGGTAAATAGGTATTCTAAAGCTATTGGCATGAGCTTCGGACTGGACAAGTGTGCCTGCGTCCACCTAAACCAAGGAAGACTAGAAACTACATTATCCAGTGAGGATCAGGATGTTCAACTCATAGGCGGAAATACCATTCAACATCTTGGTATTGGAGAAACATATACGTATCTTGGAATACCGCAAGCGGAAACCCAAAATGTGCATAACTTGAAAACGGCCCTTGGAAAAACGTATCACCAAATTCTCAGAAAAATTTGGGCTTCCGAATTATCTGGAAAGAATAAGATCCAGGCGACCAATATGGTGGCCGTTCCTACACTGCTCTACACGTTTGGTGCAGTAAAATGAAAAGTCGATGAGTTAAAACAACTTGATCGAAGCACACGCAAGATGATGACAATACAACGAAGTCTTCATCCTAGATCTTCCGTACCTCGAATATATCTCCCTCGAGATAAAGGGAGTAGAGGCTTGCTAAGCTTAGAGTGTCTTCATTAAAGAACGATTCTGGCTACAGCCTGCTCAGTTCTAAAAAGCACGGATTCCCTTATGCGACTCGTACACCAACATGAAGTCGCCAATGCTGCGGCGTTTCTATACCATGCAGCAGATAGGACCCCAGAGGAGCTTGACCTCCCATTTAATTCCAGCGACACTACACATGGCCTAGCATCACTAACACCTTTGGTGCTCAAAAGTCGTGTACAGGAATCAAAACATACGCTCCTACTAAGAGAACCAGCTGGCAAGCCCCTTTATGATAAATTCTACGGCATCATACGTAGAGAATAGCTCTCGATGGGTCTGTCCAACATGTTCCTCAAGTCTGCTGGATTCGAATCGGAGACTAAGGTATTCCTTTTAACCTGTCAAGGCGGCGTCATAGACACCTCAGTTTACCGCGAGCGCATAATGAATGTACCTGTTGGTGATACCAACTGCCGAGCGTGCAAGCAAGAGCCAGAAACACTTGCACATGTTCTCAGTGGATGCTCGAAGTATGCACGCTACGCTAAGTATGCCGTCTTGCCATACGCCCAGGGGGATCTCGAGTCTGTTCTGGAGAATGATCAGTGTGAGATCTACTGGAATTTCTCATTCTCCACCACTCAACGTATCAGGGCTACGAAGCCTCATATGGTCATCCGCTGCCAGAGACCAGACTCCAAGGAACAGCGTTGCACGATATTATCTTGCGTAAATTTTCCGCTCTTGCTTACCTTCTAGGAAAGAAGAAGCAGAAGTGGATGACGTACACGTTCCAGTTGCATCGGGTGTAGTTGCTTTAGAAAACCATGATCGTAGCTTCCGGAGCCTACAACTTCTCACATGAGGAAGCATCCAGGGGCGACAGTTGTCACCTTTAATGCTCGAGGCCGCCGTGTATGGATAACAGTGGTCAAATACGAACTCCAAACTAAACTATGCTCCTCATCCTCATCTCATCAGTCACTGTCCGAGAACAAGTTGAGGAAAAAGTAAGAGTAACGATTTTCTTTCACTCATTTCTGCTGTTATCAATTAACTAATAAAAAGCTTCGCTAGAAAAAGAAATTTGACTCCAGAAGTCATTGAAGAATCGGAGAAATTTGAAATTTTTGAAAATCCAAGACGGCTATTAGTAGAAGATTCAAAATTTTTTCATTTTGATACTTTCAAGCGAAATCGTTGCTAACTTCGTCAGAAAATTAGTCCTGAAAAACTTTGTGTTGATATCATATCTTCGAAACTAACAAAAAAATAACAGGATGGCTTCAAAACTGGGACTTCAAAATAAAAGAAAGCTTAGAAATTTACTCATAATTATAGATGTTTTTGATTATTGTTATATTTACAAATAGAATTCAGAATAGCTGCCAAGAATGAAACGAAAGTAGAAATAATCATCATCTTTTCGAATTAAAGGAAAAACTGATTTAATTATTACTGAAGAATTTGGCAAACAACGTAAATGATAATTATTCTAGTGCTTGGATTATATAACACATATCATATTCTGTAATTGTTATCTCGTAGATTGTAAACGTCAGGCTATTCCTTAGCAGATCTTTACATTTCATTTGAGTCAGTAAGAAAAAAAACGTGCCTACTAACTTCGTTAAAATTGATATCACAATTTATATAATAATTTACGTTTGAGAAAAATCCGTCTTTTCTATGGAAAACTTTTGTAGTGTAAATTCAAAATAGTTCAAAAAATTTGCATGATCCAAAAGATATCTAGTTCGGAACACCGAATTTTTGAGATAAAATTGTAGTTCTAAGCTTGAGCAGGGATTTTTCTTGAATGCCCTTCTTATAATTCAGAATTAAAATTATTTTCCAACATTCTCATCAACATTCCATGTAAAAATTCCCAAGTCAAAGTATAATTCTGAAATATGATGATTTAATTGTTCTAAAATGTGAGAAAAAATTAAAAAACAAGTAGTTTTTAAATCCAAAACGATTCTAATTTTGGACAAGAAGCCTACAAAGTTTAACTATTTCTGACTTGGATTAGGGATTATTTTTATAAATTTTCTTTTCATCAATATTGATCAAAATGATTTTCCAATATTTTTTGTTTTATTCCAAAAATTACCTGTTCCAAGACAAAATTATAATTATATTCACAAACTTCTGTTGCAAAGGCAAAATCACAATTCTTAGAAAAAAACTGCGATGAAAATTATTATCCTTTACGGAAGCTCTCAATCCTATCTCAGAATTACAATTCTCTTGAAAAATTCCATTTCTCAAAGTTAATCTTTGATCTGCATTTTTTTATATTTCTTTTTTCTATTTCCTGCCCCGATTCAGAATTGGATGAATAAAATATATGTCACCACTTTCAATTTCCACATTAATACATTCAAGAGAAACATTCTGGTCATTGAGTAAAATTCCTTGTAATTTCTCGATGTACAAAATTTCTTCACGCTCAGTGAAATTTAAAAATTCGAATGAAGAAACTCAAAGTGAAACTTAATTGAATTTTAAATCAATTGAATTGGAGTTCAAAAATGCTGTTTCCAGATATTTTTAATTCAAAGGCTCAACAATTCACATTTGTAAAGTAGAAATTATGATCATTTTTCAATAAACTAATTTTAAATTTAATGCCGATGAACTGTAAAGTGTACAAATTCTGAATACAGAATCATATTCGAAAGACTCTAATAATAAAATTTCATCAGTACAAGTCTAAAAATAACAAATGTGAACATTCTCTTATCAACAAAAGAATTTGTTTGTTAGACATGATTTATGATAATGATCGCAGATATTTTCGGTGCATCATATATTATTTGAAAAACAATATTTGTTTACGAGCCTATAAGGCTTGGCTGTGTTTCAAAACTCTAAACCAGGTTTCGAAAATTTGCAAACCTATACAATAAAACTGTTCTGACGTCAGAAATTATCTTAGATTAGATCATTTTCAAACAATCAGTTGAATTTCTGACTAAGAAAGATACATTTTCTACCACAGATTTTCGAGTAAAATGATGAATCTTTAAGCGAAAAAAGGAATTTTCATCATAGGAGTTCAACATTAAACCAAGAATCTGAAACATCATCATTAACTGACCAAATTATTTCTGAACGAATAATCTAATAGTTGATGTTTCAACTGAAGGATATTTTAATTTTGAATCAAAACGAGCTGAGTTCAAACTACAGAGATGATTTTGATATACAATATTTGAATTTTTTCTGGTTATTTTTCATTAAAGAATGGTCAAATTTCTGCTGAACAGTTGCTTTTTCAACCAAGAAGATGAAATTTTACACATAAGAGATTAGATTGCAAACCAAAACGGCAAAGTTCCAAGAAAATTGTCAAATTTAGGACAAGAAAAATTCTATACTCAAGAAGGAAAAAGAACGTCATGCCAAAAAAATTAATTTTCAACCCAAAGGGAGGAATATTTTACCAAATTAAACTAAATAATTGGAATGTGACACAAAGATAGAAACTGTCGACAACTAACTTTCATTTCTAAACGAAAAGTCAAAATATTGACTCGAAAAAGATGAATCTTCAATTCGAAATGAAATAATTATATTTGCAGCTGAAAAATTAATCTTCTGCCAAAAGTCAATTTTTTAACTAAGTATAACAGCAAAAAAGAACAAATTTTCAACGAGTTCAATTCAACGGAAAGAAAATGAATTTTCAACAAAATACTTGATTTTACAACCGATAAGATTAATTTTCTATCAAAAAAACAAGTTCAAACAAAAATGTTTAACTAAATAGTTGAAGTTTCAACAAGAAAGGATCGATTTTCTATCAAATATTTCACAAAATTGAAATTTATTAGCCAATAGATGATTTGAACTGTTTCTTGATTAGAACCTGAATATTGTTGCTATAACTTTTGGCTTGAGTTATACCTTAAACAAAAAAAATATCATACATAGAAGAGAAAAGAATAAATATAGCAACTTTCACAAGTAATAAGAGCATAATATGTGTTTCTCTTCATGTAATTTTCAAATCAAAATTTGGAACTACTTAAATCTCAGAAACAAAAAATCAATGCTCTCAAACTGTAAAACTTAAAAACTGAATAAATTGAAGTTGCGTCAATAAAGATATAAAAAAAATCATGACAGTTCATATTAATATGGTCAGATTTAAAAAACTAACGTCCTAGTCTTGTGGCGTGAGGTAAATGTCGCTCATGATATTTTGCATCAGCTTAGTTCCCTGATTATGACTTGATTGTCAAATCATGGTGACATCCGGTTTTTCCTGTCTATTCCATCGATTTCACAACATGCTTTTTGAGAACAGACAAAAGTAGCAATGTGCCATTACTCTCCGAAAACAAAAATGTAACGTTGACACTTCCTTCTTCATCACAGAAGTTTTAAAATTAATAGAATTCTAATACTGAATGTACACTTTTTTATCCTATCCTTTCTGAGATTGGTGGGTATGAACTGTAAAGAGTTGATTTCAGAAATAGAATTACTTTATTTAATAAACAATAGCACACACAATATGTCCACTTCAAGACTACGCATTTGCGTAACCGTTCCATCCACACTGTCTGCTAGGGATTTCCAAGTTGCATACTTCTGGATTGACCTATATGGGACTTGTTCTTCATTTAGCATTCCAGGGACTTCAACGTCAAAAAATTCAAAAGTCGAAAAGCCTTTTCTTTTATCACGGCGTTGTAGATTCTTATTGTTTACCGGTTTTGAATGACACTTATTTCTTATTTATTCCATGGTGTCTTCTATTAAACTCCAGTCATGCAAAAGTGTCATCGTTGGATATTGGAAATACAGTCTGGTTTTCGATTAGCATAGCCAGAAGGACATTATGATTTGCGTCTAGGGGACATTGCACCTGAAGGGCTATCGTTCAGTATCGGAAATCTGATTAGATGTGGAGGAGAGTCGTTTACCTTTAGTAATTCAAAATTCTTTAAGATTGATGCATTGTTGCCTAGTGGAGTTTCCCGGATTTCTTCTGGGGTCAATTCTTGAATCACGCCGCTGCCCATGTTTATTTTCACCCGTTTATGAGTGTATCTTCTTGTTATATATATTCCACGAAGTTTTCTATTACTTCCATGACCTGGATAACCCTCCAGTATACCAAAAATGTCACCATCAGACGTTGATAATACAGTTTGTTCTTCGGTTGGCATAGGGGAAAGGACATTATGATTACCTTTCAGCTGAATTGGCTTATCGAGAGGAAAAGTGTATTTCCGGATTTCGAATCGCCGGAACAGATTCGTGTGGGGAATAAGTCGAATAAATCTAAGTTCTTCAAGTTTATGTCCAAGTATATATTCAGAAGAACGACAGGGACGAGGAGATCTGGACCTTTCACGAACAGGAGCCTCACCAGGAGGTGAAGATCTGTTCAGAAAAACTGGAGAATGAGGTCTGGCAGGAGAACGAGACCCTCTAGGAGAAGGATTTCTGTCAGAAGGAGCAGAAGTTTCAGAACGAGGAACTCCAGGTTCATCATTTGAAGTCTGTGAACTCAAATCTGCAAGGAGAAACAGAGCTTCAAATTTTCTTGTAGCGGACAATCGTACGTTGGTAAGGGTTGTCCTTATTCATTTTCTTTTGCAACCATGTTTTCGATCTTAGTGCGAATACCAAAAAATATAACATTTTATTTACTGAAATTCTTAGTTAAATAGTTTCCGCCAGGCGGTTGTCCGCCTTTCTGACTTTCCTCGCGCTGATAGAATTGAATAGAATTGGATAGGATCAGGTAAAACCTCGTAAAATCAAAGACGAACAGATAACCTAGAATCACATAGGATATAATTGGATCGAATACATAGAAGTATGGCTTGAGAAAGCATCCAATGGTCCCAGAAATTGAACATTAAAAAAAACATGGCGCATAAAACTGTCAAATTGAACTTGCGGAACATTTCATAATTTTAGTTTTATACTTCATAACATAGACAATTTTAGAATAGCAGCCTGGGAAATTGAGTAGGGGTAACCATCCTACAGTAGCTAATGATCCCCATCCTCGATATTCATTATTTAATGTACGATAATTATCTGCTGTAGGGTGATCTCTCCTAATTTTATTTCCTAAATTTATTTAAGCCTCGACTATTGAAATTCTTAATTGCAAGTCATAATAGATGAACAGTTTCCTGTCCTTTTATCCAATCTCTCGAATTCTGAATCTTCCAAGTCTAAAATATTTCGATTTTGAAATTGCAGTATAACATTATGATTCATAATTTAAAAGTTTCTCAGGTGAAACAAAGTTACCAAATTTCCAAATTAATTACCGATTTTTTCAGTATAACGAGGGAAAATTTTACAAATTTAGCTTTTCTACTCAAGAATTGTTTTGTTTGAAAGGAATAAAATTTTAGAAGTAGGGAATTTACTTACTATTTTCTGAAGTTTTTGATCAACTAGGTGAAAACTTTCCCATTAATATTACACGAAACAAAATGGAGGAATAAGGCATTTCCGTGAAGAATTATACCTTTCACTTTGCAAAAGAAAATTTTTGACATGGACCGGGAATTGTGGAAAAAAGTTTCAATTCTGCTGAAGAAGAAGCAATTTAGAATACATCCATGTTTAGGTATAGAATTATATATCTTTTACCAAATTCTTTGTTCCAAATAAAAATTGTAATTAATTTCCATAATACCCTGTTCCAGAGCAGAATTCATAAAAATCCTACAAAACGGTTAGAAGTCTCTTGAAATCTTTAAAAAATATTCCAATTCATTACGATTTTTGAAAATCATTGAATTGATCGAAATAAATAACAATTGGCCGGGAATTTAAAATCTTCAATCGGTAGTAGCTACTCTGTAAATATTTCATATAATCTGATAGCTGGACAAATTGTTATTTTTGAAAAGATTTAAAATATACTAAGAATTATGAATATATTTTACTATCATATTTACCAATAGAATTGAAGACAATCGCCAAGAATAAAACGAGAGCGGAAGCGATCCTCATCTTGTTGAGTGAGATGAAAAACTGGTTGATGTATTGATGAAGAATTCGATGAAAAATATAACCGATGAATTATTATCTAGTACTTTATGAGACCATATAATACACACATCCATTAATCGCTATCTCTTGAATTGTACACATATTTACATTTCATTAGAATCAGTTTCAAGGAAAAAAGAAATATTCACGACAGTCTTAGTACTGACATAAGACTATATATGATATTTTACGTTTTGATGAAGAACATATCGATGGGTTCTACGAATATTAGGCTATTGTTCCGTTACCGTTAAGAAAGCGCCTGTCGCTCCATTACGAATAAGAATTAGTCTATCTTTTCACTACGGATAAGAACTAGTCTAAATTTATTTAACTAAGTTTTCAGGAGAAATAAATGAAATTTTGTATTCGTAAATCAAATCAGGAACTGAAAATAAGTAAACAAATTTTGAAAGTAATAATATTTATACCATGATTTCAATTAATTATTGAAAATAAATCTCTTCTCGGTCGTAGCAATGACAAAAAATGTGTAGTTTTCTGTTCGTCAGTCTGTCTTGTTCGTCATTTTTGTAATATTTTCAGGAATAAATTAATTAAAAATTAAAGATATTGTTTTGAAGATGCTCATGAATAGAAATATTAATTCATTATCTTGTTGATTACAGTTTTCTCTCTTATGTCGAACTTGTATAGATAAAATTCCAAACATAACCTATAACTTATGTCATTATGGAAAATGGGTTTTAGGAACTTTCAGGTATATATGTATCAATTAGAAAATAATACAATATTTTCACAATAAATTGTAATAAAGTGAATGAACTAAAAATATTTATTTGCAATTATCGTCAGTATGCTAGAGTTCGGACATAACCTCAAAAAACCTCATAAAAAACTTGTTCAGGGTCTGAAGATCAGACCATGTTTACTATATGTTTTTGGGGTCGCTGAATCCGAATCCGAGGTCTGAAAAAACCCCAGCACGTCAGGGTTCTGACATAACCTCAAAAAACCTCATAAAAAATCTTTTTCGGGGTCTGGAGGTCAGACTATGTTTACTATATGTTTTTGGGCCGCTGAATCTGAATCTGAGGTCCAAAGGACCCTTGCACGTCAGGTTTCTGACATAACCTAAAAAAGCCTCATGAAAAATCTTTTTTTGGGTCTGGAGATCAGACCATTTTTTCTATATGCTTTTGGGGTCGCTGAATCCGAATCCGAGGCCCAAAAAAAAACCCAGCACGTCAGAGTTCTGATATAACCTCAAAAAAACCCTATAAAAATATTTTTTCTTGTCTGAAGGTCAGACTAAGTTAACCTCGAACTAAGATAACCTCAAAAAACCTCATGAAGAATCTTTTTTCGGGTTTGAAGTCAGACCATGTTTATTATATGTTTTTAGGATCGCTGAATCCGAATCCTGAGGATCCGACTTTCTGCATCGTAAAACGCTTGCGTGCGCCTGCCGTGAAGGCGGATGAATAAATTTCAGGTGTTTCTTTGAAAATCAAAACCTGGACGTGCTGGAGTTTTTGAGACTACGGATTCGAATTCAGCGACCCCAAAAACATATAGTAAACATGGTCTGACGTCCAGACCCGAAAAAAGATGTTTTATGAGGTTTTTTGAGGTTGTGTCAGAACCCTGACGTGCTGGGGTTTTTTGGAATTTGTGTTCGGATCCAGCGACCCCAAAAACATATAGTAAATATGGTCTGACCTCCAGACCCAAACAAATATTTTTCATGAGGTTTTTTTAGGTTATGTCAGAAACCTGACGTGCGGGGGTCCTTTGGACCTCAGATTCGGATTCAGCGACCCCAAAAACATATAGTAAACATGGCCGGACCTCCAGACCCGAAGAAAGATTTTTTATGAAGTTTTTTGAGGTTATGTCAGAACCCTGACGTGCTGGGGTTTTTTAGGACCTCGCTATCTAAATCTGAATTAGTGAAATTTCACTAATTGATAGTGAAATTTCACTAATTCAATTAGAGAGAAGTCGGTCACTCACGATTAGTAGAAAACTACTAATTTGATTAGTGCAAATTGTCCACTTGTGAAATTAGTGAAATTCCACTAAGCAATTAGTAATCCCTGTCATTACAGTGTGTACTAATTGAAGAGTGAAAAGTCACTAATTATACAGTAAAAGTCCACTAATTGTTCAGTGAAAAAATTAATTTTCTCAAAATAAATATAAATTGAAAGAAGATTATAAAAAATGCTAGAATACAAAGAATATGCACTGTAACAAATTTATGTAAGTTTTATTGGCAATAAAACAGAATATTTGAAACAAAAAAGTACATTGATATTCAATGATGTTGTGTTTTTGGCCAGGTATGTATGTATACCATTAAGCCATTTCCCTTTCGGGGTAGGCGTGACACTACCCGATTCGGGTAGTGTTTCTAGGTGGATAGTTTCTTGAAATAAATAACTACAAGTGTGGGATAGTATTCCCGAATGGTCACCCATCCAAGTACTAACCGCGCCCAACACTGCTTAACTTCAGTGATCTAAGGAGAACTGGTTTTTTCAGTGTGGTATGGCCGTTGGCGATAATAAATAAATAAATTGATCTTGAATTCCTTTTTGTCTACTGGCCATAGTTAAATAGAATAATAATATGATAATTTCAGGGTGGCCGCTGGACCGTGAATCTTATGAGACCGGGAAAAACCGGGAAATAACAGTGCATTTATTTTTTGACCAGGAATTTTACAAATTTAAAAATAGTCTTTCCAACCTGTATTTTAACCCTTCTTAAATAATTAGATGAATTGTTATATTTTACAATTATGATATCATTCAGGTTAGAATGCGTAATTCGAAAATCTTCCACTTAAAAAATTTTCCATTTCAGATTTTAATTTTCAAGCGTACATTTTAATTTGAAGAATTTTAAAATTAACTTTTACATACTTAAGCAATTAGAAATTAGAAGCGCTTGAAATTGATGGTTTTGGATAAAAAACCATTTTTGGTTGATCAACTGTGAATATAAATTAAATTAATGATTTTTAAAATTGAACTGTACTTTAAGGATTAAAACAATGCGAACCTCAAATAGCGTGGCATCAAGTGGCACGCAATGTCATATGAGGATATGACTTCAGATTGGTCAAAATCGTTGCAGTTCACTAATTCGTTAGTGAGCGCGCTAAGTTACTAATGAATTAGTGAAGCTACTAAATAATAGTGGATCATGTTTACTAATTGAGATTAGTAAAACTTTTACTAATTTATTAGTAAAATATTTACTATTTCAAATTTAAAACATCAAAATATTACTATTTGGTTAGTGAACCATACATTTACTAATTCAATTAGTGAAATTTTCACTTATTCATATTTAGAGAGCGGATTCGGATTCAGTGATCCCAAAAACATATAATAAACATGGTCTGGTCACCAGGCCCGAAAAGAGTTTTCTGGTGTGGCTGTATTATTTGAGAAATTTACATTTGAGATGCCTATAATTTTCAAAACAAGACATCTTTAAAGATTTTTTTTTCTTTTACCACTTCTACTTGTTCACTGAATTTCTTAAAAAATGAAGTTAGACTAATTCTTCCCCGTAGGGGAACGATAGACTAATTCTTATCCGTAATGGAACGATAGTCGCTTTCTTAACGGTAACGGAACAATAGCCTAATATTCGTAGAACCCATCGATATGTTTTGGTTCAAAAACATGTATAAGTTCTATAAAATACAGAATGTTTATGCGACGAATGATTCTCGATTCCCGGTCATTTTGCCTATATTGCCTGGAAATGACCTGCTTCAAGACACAATTAAATATATTTTAGGAAAATTCCAGGGTGTTTTTTTTTCTTGAGATATCCAAATATCTCAAGAAATACGCATACAAAAAAATATCAATGATATAAACTCTTTATTTTCGAGGAGGAAGAGCAACTCCGCAAAAATTTGAACTCATTCTTCGGGGCAAGAGGGCTTCAATTTTAAACTTCGAATACAAGTCTATATTTTTTAACGAAGATTCAAATTCTCCTTTAAAAAATGCGTAAGTTTGATAAAAAAAATCAGATTCGCGCCAGATGGTGATGCATTTGCAAAAAATGACATTTTTGACTATTCGAGCAATGCGCTTCCAAAAGAAAGATAAAAAAGACGTGTTGATTGTCTTCAGGAGAGCTATTCGATTGTGATCAATTCAATTTTTAACACCCCCTCCACTAATCTGGGAAGGGGGTTGAATTGGTGAAGAAGAATCAGAAAGCTCATTTTTATTTTCAACACGAAAGCATTTTGACTCTAGGGATGTAAGCAGTTAATGAATTGACTACTTTCAGCGCTACCCAGGGACAACGACGTGGACGTAGTAGTTGTATTTTCCTTGTGCTTTTTTCGGTGAGTCCACTTGTCTCTCAACATCCAAGTGCTCATTTTTGATGAATATTCCACAACTGTGGAGTCTGTCTGGTGCTGTTTGGTTACAAGCAGTCCGTTGAATTTGCGATTCAATGCTTCACTTGCGATTGTCGGATAATCCGCTGGACAACCGTCATGCTGAAACCACATGTTCTGTAGAACTTCAAGCTCAGGTCTTCCAGCAATGTTGGGAGTTCGTTTCCCAATAAGTTGTGATATATTTCACCGTTTCAAATCATCATCAATAAAATACGGACCGACAAGTTGGTCTCTAATTACACCAACCGAACGTTCATGGAACAAAGAAGCTGGCGCTAAATTTCGCGAAAACAGTGTGGGGTTTCTACACTTTAATATAATACATGTTTTGTTGATTGAATTCACCAAGGCTCGTGAAAGACGGCTTGTCTAAGAACAAGACTCGGAAGAAGAAATTCGTATTCCCTTGTATCTGCTGGAGCGCCCATTCACAAAATGTAACTCGGTTCTGAAAATCATTGCCATGAAGGTTGTGATACAGAGAAGGTTTCTCCACAAGAAGACTTCATACGTCGATGTGGCGTCGAGGCATCGTCGATGCGGCATCGACGCGATGCACGCGCAGCTGATGCCAACTGTATTTGGTCAAAATGAACTTATGTCAATTTTCAATTCCAAGTAAACTTGAATGTCAAAATATTCCAACAGTTGGCAGCAGGTGCGCGCGCATCACGTCGATGCTGCATCGACGTTGCTTGGAAGTTACGTCAAATTATAAAGTCCTTTTCTGAAGATACATTCAAATAAGTATGGGACGATATTCATCATGTTTCAATACCTTTCAAACACTAGTTGAAGACATTTCGGCCAATAACACTATTCCATTATTAACTCGATATTCTTTTCACTTTCTCCATGAATGGGAATTGTAAATGTAATGAGGTCAAGTAATGAGAGAATAATACGACACCCAATCAAACCCAAACGAACCTGGTTACGTGCGTTTGGGTTTGATAATAGTGTTGGTTAACACATCCAATCAAATCCAAACCAACGAAGCCAGGACAACCAGATCAACCCAAACGAATGTAACCGACAACACTAATCCAAGTGAACGTAACCAATATGACAAACTAAGACGCACGCATCCAAAGCAGCAAAATCAAATGAACGCAATAAACAAAGCGAACCTGAACGAACGTAAACGAGACGTCTCATCTAAACAAACGTACGCAACCCAACCAATGTAACCTGAACGAACATAAGCAGCACAACCAAACCACCCAAAATGGAGAAAATGAGACACCAAATCCAACCCAATGGAACTCAACTAAGATAGCGAATCAAACCCAAACAAACCAACTTGTACGAATCAACGCAAACAAACCGACCGTTCGTATTTTTTATTCAGGTCGAGTATTGAGCTCCGGCAAATTTTGCCGTATTTAAAGTTTCTATTCGGCAAATTTTTTGGGTCAATAATTAACTTTCTGTTACGATTGTATTTTTTGCTAGTTTGGAAGAATAGTAAAATATTTTACTGTTTCCCCATAGAATGACGAATATTAAGTTATAAATACATACAGAGAGTCATATAATGAAGAACATTACACAAATTCAGAATTACGATTCTTTTAGAAAAATTCCTGTACCAAGTCATAATTAAATAATTCTTCAAAATTCCCAGTCAGAAGACAAAAGTATATTTGATCGAAATTTAAAAATTCTGATTGGAAATAGGATTATTTTATACCCCCTTTTCCTAAATCATAATCAAAATTATTTCTCAACATTCCTTTTCCATGTAAAAAATCAGCTCGTCCATTACGGAATCATAGAGATTTATTTACGGAAATTCCCTGTTCCAACTCACGAAAAAAGGAACATTATTCAAATTTTGTTTTGATGGATTGAAATGTTTATTTATTGAATTCTCATGTAAAATTGTGTAATTTTGGAAAGATGAATTTTCAATTGTTTTCTTATGAAGCATTTTTTAACCAAATAGTTGATTTTTTAACTGGAAAAGATCATTTTTAAAATTAAAAGTATCAATTTTTGATCAAGAATATAATAACTACATTTGCAGTTAAGAAAATTAATTCCCAACAGGAAGAAAACGAATTTCCAACAAAATAGTAACGTTTTCAACCAAAGAGCTGAATTTTAAACTAAAATGATGAACTTTAAAAAAATATTAGCAAAAGAGTTCAACATACGACAAAATCTCCTACAGAGTCATTATCTCGTACAATACAGGCGTCAAGGTTCTTCTTCTCAGATGTTGACATTTCAATACAGCTGGTTTCGTAGAACAAATATAATTATTGAATTCGTTGGAATTGATATCACAATTAACATAATCGTTTACGTTTTTACACTCATTTCCAAATCTTCCATATTTGAAGTCGGAATTATATTTATTTACAAAATTTTTTTGTTTGATTCAGAAACATAATATTTCCCTTTTTCTAAAATTTTGACGTCGGATGTAAATAATTGTCTGTTCTGTCCTAGAACAAAATTATAATTATGTACGAAATAACATGTCTCAATTCCAAGATTATATTTCTTTGCTGTTATTCCTTGACACCAACCCAAAATGATAATTCCTAACGAAAGTTTATGTTCGCAAGTATACCTCAAATGAGAATTATAATTCTTTACGGAAACCTCTTGTCCCAATTTAGAATTACTTCCAATACTTGTTTTAACACAAGGTTCACTTTTTTCTTGAATTGTTTAAACCTGAGTTTCCAATTCTCTTCAATTTCCATATTTCAATGTTCACTGTTAAAAATTTCAACCGTCGAAAGTACATTGGATGACCGTTAATCTGCAAAAACATTATTTGCTACTGGCAAGTCTGATCCTCTCCTGGTAAAAGACAATGTTTGTTTTAAAGCCTAAGTGTTGACCAAGTTCACTATCAACGCATTACTTGCAAAAAAAAAATGGTCTCGAATTTGTAATTGTGACTAACTCTCGAAAAATTGAAAAATGTGTATAATTGTTTTCGGATATTTTTCACTATAATAAAATTAGAGTATTTAATAATTACAATTAAACTAAACTCAATTCAAAAACCTTCATTGTCGAATTTATTTCCACATTAACGTTATATTAAGATTATATTTTTAATAAGAATCTTATCAGGTAAAATCCGGTAAATATTTTTTTATGAATTAGGGAAGGTTGGTTTTTTATTTTGAACATTCCAATCAATATTCTAAATGAGTTTGAGCAAGGCAGATTCCTTATCTTGCTTCTCATTTAAAAACATAAACCATATTCCCATATGCATATTCTCAGCCTAAAGTAAAGTTAATTCTGTTAACTTGTCACTTGTCTATCTTGTGCTCTATCAACAAGACATCTTAAAGTTATAATAAATCTATGCTTCTACCAGCTTCAAATCCTATCTAATATCTTCGATATTCCGACAAGATCTACCAAGTTACAATAGGTTATAGGCTTAGATCTTTGCAAGTTGCAATTGAAAATTGAAATATTTCGAAGTACATATATCTAATGTGTGTTCGGGAAGAAGTGAGATTGTAAAATTTTTTTGTTCGAAATGAGTTCCTCATACTCAGCACGCATCGGAGCTCCGGTGGAAGAGAACTTCGATGCTTAAAATCTCCAAGTGGAAGCCCTCTCAGTGAAAAATGTTCTGGAGTACGTCCCTAATAAAAAAGCTAGATCAGCTATAGTGGAAAGTAACATGGAATCTGGAAGGGAAGCGCAGGCCTGGGATGTTGCTGATCGAAAGTTTCATTTTGATTTGATTTTAGCCAACGAGCCATCAGATCTCGAACAGGTGAAAGGGTCAATACTGCGTACGAAGTCTGGGGAAAATTGCACAACATTTATCATTCTGAAGGGCCGGCAAAGAAGTCAGCTCCACTGAAGAAGTTGACTCTACACAAGATGACGGAAGGTGGTGATGTCAGAGAGCACATCCGAGAATTTTTTTGATGCAGTGGGCAAGTTTCAAGAAATGGAGGTGCATATCATCGAAGATTCGTTAACAATTATGTAAGTATACAGCTTGACATCAAGCTTCGAAAACTTCAGGTGTGCAATAGAATTGCGTGATGATCTCCCGAAACCGGAATCCTCGAAAATCAAAATCATTGAAGAAAGTTACGCTAGAAAAGCGAAGCAAAATAAGGTCACCTGTAATGTCATGATAGCAAGTAGCAGAAAAAGTGGAAATACTCAGAAATTCAGGAGGAAGGGGAAAAAGCAAGACTACGGCAATCAAGAAATCAAGTCTTTTCCATTCAATTGTTATAGGTGTAAAAATGTGGGACATGAAATTGCTGACTGCACTGCAAAGTATGGAAATTCGTTAGAAAAGCTAGGCAACGTGGAGGAAATAGGTTTTCTCGCAACTATCATCAACGGAGAGTCAGCATTGAAAACGGAAAAACCCCGCCCTAGAGCAAAATGGTGTCTCGACAGTAGTTGCACATTACATATGTGCAATAACAAAAATAAATGCATAGACAGTCAAACATTTAATAGAATAAAATTGAATTTGGCCAGTAGTGCAACTATAGCAGTCGAATCGAAGGGAACCGTGAGAATATTAATTACTTGCGGAGATGAACGGAAATCGAGACAAAAAAAAGAAAAGAGTGTGAAAAAGTGCTTTCTGAGAAAATTGATGGTTTATATTATATTCAAGAGAATTTGGAGCAAGACAGAACTCGCACACAATCCATTAGTGGTGCGAGATATATGATGAAGTTCGTTAATTATGGTACCTGGTTCGAGAATTCGACGAATATTTCGGAATGTGTGGTATCACTCAAAGACTCGCAATTGCACATACACCCTGAATGAAATGAGTCGCGGAAAGGAAAAATTGAACCTTACTAGCGATGGTAAGATGTCTCTTGTCAGAATCAAATCTTTTGCGAACTTATCGGGCAGAGGGTATGGTAACCACAAATTATCTGAGAAAAAGATGTTCTCCTAGGAGTCTAATTGAAAAAGTACCATGCGAAATATGGCATGAGAAATTACCAAGTATCAAACACTTGCCTGGACAAGACATCTGGGCAGAACAAATTTCAGCAATGCACACGCGACTGCATATTTTTGGGATACTCTGAAGAATCCAGGGGGGACAGATTTTGGTTGTTAGCCGAAAGAAAAGTTCAAGTTACGAGAGAAGAATTTGTTTTGGACAAGGATGACAACAGAAATCAAGAGGAAAAATGTCAAGGGGAAGAGAAAATTCCTGTGAAAGGGAAGACATTATTGGAAGTGGAATACAATTTAGTATCCCACAAAGAGAAGGAACTGTAGTAAATGAAATCAAAGAAATACAAGAAGAAGAACATGTCTTTCATGACAGCGACGAAGAAGATTTTATGGAATTTAATGCAGCTGAAAACCGAAATGAACCTGCAAGAAGATCACCGTGTTGTTCTTGAACCAACAGATCAGGAAATCGTGGTAGACCTGCCAAGATCTACAGCACTGCAATGCTGGTATAGCTCTTCAGTAAAAACATTCATAATATGCCAACATTTTTGAAATACTCTAAAACAGAGAAAAACATGTTTGGTCGCGAAGGGTTATTCTCAGATTCCTGGGATAAATTTCGATGAGACTTTTGCTCCTGTATTTAGAATCAGCTCAGTGTGGCTCCTTGTGGCTCTCGCTGTTGGAAATGACATGGCTGTTTATCAATTAGATATTACTGCCTCATTCTTGAAATGTGAATCATACGAAGAGGTGTATATGGAGGTGTCGGAACTTCTTGAAGAATTTTTGCCAAATCTTGCCCAAAAGGAGGAGCTACGTGTTATGGAAAAAGGAACAGCTTCAACAAAGCTAGTGATATTCCAAGAAGCATATACACAATCTGTTTCATGAAGAGAACGACGTATGGTTTCAAGCAGGCTGGGAGGATTGATCTGAAGCCTTTAAACACATACATATATTGTTATGTTGGTAAACGAGAAGCCAATTCAGTGATCGTCGCAACTCACGTTGACAAAATGTCCACTATCTCGAAGGACCTTGATTGTATCATGAAATCTTGTCTTTGAATATAATTTCACCAAAAGGATGGATTGATGAAGATTTCGCAAAGTCAATACGTGGAAGATATTTTAAGAAGATTTGGGATGGAGAATTCTAAACCTACTCTGATACACAAGAATAGAAGGAGAGGGAGAGAGCGTCTAACGAAAGTCCGGAAAAAAGTTCGGTAGAGAGCCCTTCAAAATGAGTACAAGAACACGTATGTCACCTCCCCAAAAAGTGAAGAGGCATTCGGAGAAGAAGGCATTAAGAATGCTGTTTGGCGTTATCAGGGGACTGAGAGAAGACGTAAGGGGGGCCCAGAAGCAGATGAAAAGGCTCAGGGACTTGAGAATCAGAGATAGGAAATGGGAAAAGGATGTGAAAGAGCTGAGGGAGAAAGGAAAAGGATTTGAGTGGAAGTTTGTGTCGGTAAGGAAGAAAAAGGAGTTAAAATGAAGCAGATGGAGGAGGAAGTTGGAGTGTGGAAGGAAAGGACAGAAAAACGACTGGAGAAGGTCTAGGGCAGGTCGGGAATGGAAGCAGGTGACAGGGGGGAGGTTGAGAAGGAAGGTAATAAGGAGATGGTGGAGAGTAAGATAAAAGAGAAAGTAGGAGAGAATAGGCATCAAAAGCAGCAGATGGCAAATAGAAAAAGAATAAGGGCAACGGAATTGAGATTCGAGATAAAAGAAAAGGCAGACAGAAGAAATAATATTGTGATATGAAGGGTTCAGGACAGGTGGCAGGGGGGAGAGCGAGAAAAAGGTAATTAGATGAGGGTGGAGAGTAAGATAAAACAGAAAGTGGGAGAGCGTAGGAATCGAAAGAAAAAAAAAAAAGTGAGAAAAGGATGGGCGTGGAAGCGCTACCACAGAGTATAGAGTAGGTTGGAGGTAAGGTAAGAAAAGTTAGGCTGGAGGGTAGAAAGAAGAACGAAGTAGCGGTTGTAATGTTGGAGAGCTGGGAAGAAAAGTTAGGGGTCATGTCATGAAAATAGCACAAAGGGTAAGGGGGTTTTCGTCGATCAAGATTTTACGAGGAAAGAAAAGGACATGCAGAGAATGCTGAACGACAAGGCAAGGAGGAGAGTAGTAAAGGGAGAGCAGTGAAGGTTGAATATGGGAAAATAAGACTAGACAAAATGTAGGTGTAGGACGAGGAGAAAAAGGTGTTGAAGGATGTGCAGGGGAATTTGTTTCGTAGGAAGTAGAGGCTGGGAGTGAAGCTTAGTGGAGGCGTAGTGAAGGTGTTTGACTGAAATGTAGCAGGGCTGAGGAAGAAAGGTGAGGAGTTTTGGATGTATATCCAGGAACTTGATGTTGTGGGACTGCTGGAGACGTGGGTAGAGAGAAAGGATTTGCGATGGAATAGAACGAAAGCTGCCAAGGGGGTAGGTGGAGACTACCAATGGCGGTCAGCGTGAAAAAGAAAGGTAAGGCTGGTGGGAGAAATATAACGGGGATTAGGGATGGATTAGGGAAAGAAGTTCATAGAGACTGATAGGGGGGAGGGCGTGAAAATGAGGGCAGTAAAGATAAGAGTGGTCACGTATAAGTTTGTGACTGTTTGCAATAGGGATAGGATGGAAAGAATTAGATAAGGGGTGGAAGACTTGCTAGGCGAAGGAGAGGAGGATATGCTGGTACTCGGGGTTCGGGGGGGGGCCCCAATTCAATGCGAGAATGAGGGTCTTCACAGGAAAGGGGAGAGCTCCAAATATGTTATATGTTAGTAAGGTAGGGGTATCGGTGATAGACTATGTAGTCATGAATATGCAAGGGTGGCAGGAGACGGAGAGATTTGCAGTGGAAGGGAGGGTAGGATCAGACCATCAGTCATTAAGGCTGTGGATGAGGTCGGAGAGCGGCAGATGGCAATGTGGGGAAGAAGTGTCGACGGGGGAGAGGATGAGCTGGACGAGGGACGCCATAAAGAAGTATCAGGAGCAGTTAGGAAAGGAACCCTTTAAAGGTGGGTCGGTGGAACAGATATAGGAGGATTTGGAACAGAAAGTGAGAGGGTGTGTGCAAAAAGAAGGTATTCAGAAAGAAAGAGAAAGAAATGGTGAAGCCGTGGTTGCGTCATCAAAAACTGAGGCAAAATTCATGAAATTGACTGGAGCAGTTGAAGAAGCAATATAGTTGAACAAATTCTTGCAAGAAATGGGAATGGGAATCCACGGAATTTACCATGATTATTATCAGGGAGCCCAATGACTTTCAAAGAGTCCTACCGATCGTTCAAGAATGACGCCATAATTTTGTCAGGGAAGCACTCGAACGTGGTTGAAAAGCTGTACGCTTGAGGAGAGGTATTGAGTTCAGTTCTACAAAAGCAGGCTACAGCCTTGATTTGTTTATAATAAAATCTGAAGTATAGTTCCTTCTATCAACTTGTCACTTGTCTATTTTGTACTCTATCACCAAGTCATCTTAATGTTATGATAACTCTACGCGTCTACCAGCTACACATCCTATTTTAATATCTCCGATATGCCGATAAGATCCACCAAGGTACAACACTACTTAATCCATCAAACCAATTCCAGAAGAAACTTATTTGTATATCACTTCTTCGCAGTATTGCATTTTCTCAGGTCCTATTTGAAGAAATGCGCTAACAGTTTTCAACTTATTCCTGAATTGGTAGAGGTACTTTTCAAATTTTCAACATTTGAATTATTATTTTGATTGAGTTGAAGGGGATCTTCTGCATTTTACATATTTTTCATCAGATAAAAAGCACAAACTTTTCATTCTCATTTTCTTTCTGCCTAAAAAAAAAGAAATGTTTTATTTCCATCACTTTCGTTCCATCGGAAGGAAGGAAATGCGGTATTTATTTATTTTTTTAATGGGAAGACGGAACTTTTCTTATTTCTCACATTGTGGGTGATATTTTAGATAAATGGGAGAAGAAAGAACTCTGCAGTTTCCACATTCCGGCAAATAATTTATTCGACAAATATTTAGAAGCCAGTTATAAAAATATATTCAACGGGAATAAAATGAATCGCAGTATAATAAGAAGAAAAAACTTCAAAGTTAAAAGTTTCGGCTAGGTGAGCATGTCCACCTAATGACGATGTTTGGTTTGGTTTGGGCTTGAGCTGCGAGCTTCGAACGACACAAAATTTTGATGAAGGCCAATCCACCATTTTGAAGAAACTTTTTCAGGGTATTTCAGGGACATCAGCATTAGGAATTGGAGAGTCGATAATATTTCATGATCTAACTTTCAGATCTATTCAGTATTGGAAATCTGATCAGATGTGGAGGAGAGTTATTTAACCTTACTATTTCAAAATTCTTCAAGACAGGTATATTCTTGCCACATGGAGCTTCCCGAATTTCTGCTGGGGTCATTTCTTCAACCGCTTCGCTGTACATGTTTATTTTCGCACGTCTCTGCGTGGCATGTTTTATTATATATAGTCCACGAAGTTTCCTATTACGCTCCAGTATTGCAAACACATCACCATCAGACGTTGACAATACAGTTTGTTCTTCGTTCGGCAGAGGCAGAACGATATCAAGATCCCTTCTCAATTGAATTGGTTTACCGCGAGGGAAAGTGTATCTTCGAATTTCAAATTGCCGGGACGGATTCGTCTTAGGAATAAGCCGAATAAATTTAAGTTCTTCAAGTGTATATCCAAGTATGTATGCCGGAGGATGCATGGCTGGAGGAGACCTGGACCTGTCACGAAAGGGAGGCTCGGCAGGAAGCGAAACCCTGTTCGAAGAACCCGGCAAATGTTTGGCAGGTTGTCGTGACCTTCCAGGTGAATGTTGTCTGCCAGGAGAATCAGAAAGTCCGGCACGAGAAATACCAAGCCCAGGGATTGAAGTCTGTGAACTCAACCCTGCCACAATAAACAGAGCTTTGCATTTTATCAAAGAAGACAATCGTATTTTGGTCAGGATAGGATCGGACTAAATCATATAGGTTCAGCTAGATTCAGTTAGGACTGATTTAAATAGAACGCAATACGATAGGATCAAGTCGCATCGGATAAAATCGGATAAAATCGTATATGAATACACACAATTCGATATGATCAGATGAAATCGGATACCATCGGATAGTACAGGATCGGATTCAATTGGGTAGAATCGGATAGTAACGAATATTTTCGGATAGACTCCGATAAGTTGCAGTAAAATTGGCTCGGATATTATACAATAGGATCGGATAAATTCGGATAGAATAGGTTCAGAAAGGATGGGATCAGATAGAGTTCGATAGTATAGGCGCATGTCGCCTGCATGGATGACATTTCATTCATATTTATCGTTTAAATGAGATGATGATCTTTCTGAAAATTCCTACTTTTTCTTTGACACTTGGTCCGGGTGGTCATAGAAAACCAGTTTGTCTTATCATTTTCATGTTTTCATCACGAGCCGCGTAGAAAATTCGATAATAATAGTTTGTCACTTTTGAACATGTTTTTATGCTATTTCAATGAAATTTCATAAATGATCATTTTTTACTAGATTCTGGAGTTATTAATATTTTTTTTTGAAAATAATACATTCTTCATGAAATTGACGTAAAAATCAATTTAATCTAATCTAGGACACACGTGGTGTTTTCTTATGGCCGCTTGCACCAAGTCCCAAGAAAAGACCAGGTTTTTTTGGTTAGTAAACAGAAGTGTGGCTTTAGAATGCTTCCAATGATCCTAGGAATTCCAAATTTATAAAAAAAAATCCAAGATGGCGGACGAATGAAAATTTCGAAAATATGTAAATTTTACAGTTTCCAATCAAATCTTTTGAAATTTTGCAAGGAAAGAATTATAATCTTCACTTTGTAACAGGGAATTTCCATGACTAATAATAATTAATTTAGACTTCAGTATGTACAATTTTCTTGAAAAATTATGATTTTAATCGGAAGGGAGAGTGGTTGATATGGATCTGGAATCTCAGAAAATAATTCATTTTGTGCTTCAGAAAAAAGGAATTCGGAACATGAATACCCGTTTAAGTTCGGAATTATAACTTCCTCACAAAATTCTCTGCTGCCAATAAGAAAAGTAATTCTTGGGACCAAAAATTATCTGATGTTGTAAGAAAGCATAATTATTGTTTTCCAGAATTACCCGTTCCGAAGAAGAAATCTTGAGAAAATTAAAAATGTTTAGAAATCCCTTCAAATATTTCAAAATCATTTAAATTCATAAAATTTTTGTGAACTATTTTCAATAGACCGGGAATTTAATATCATCCATTAGCTAGACACCCTGTAAACATGTTAAATTATCGGATATTCGAACAAATTGTTACTTGCGAAAAGCCTAAAAATGTACGTGAACTTAAAGATATATTTTATTGTTATATTCACCAATAGAATTGATCATAAAAGCCAAGGACACGGCAAGACTTGAAGAAATCCTCATCTTTTCGAACCAGAGGAAAAATTTAATTATCTGTTAATGCAGAATTTTATTAACAATATAACTGATGAATATTACAGTGCTTCAGTAGATTATATAAACATATTATATAATAATTGTCTTGTAGATTTGTAATAATTGATAAACTTGTCCTTATCAGATATTTACATTTAATTAGAGTCAGTTTCGAGGAAAACAATTTACTTACTCATTTCGTTATATTTTTTGTATAATATATTTTTTATACTATATTTCGTTATTCGTGATATCACATTCTTTATGATCTTTTACGTTACAGCAAAATCCGTCCTTCACTTGTAAAATGTATATAGCGTCGATTATCACGTCCCATTTAAAGTTCTTAATACTGATATAAATTTGACAAAAACAGGGTTTTTAAGAGACCAGAATGATTTAAAATAACTTTGGAAGCTTCCAAGAGATTTTCGAATATTTTCAAAGATTGCAAAGATTTCTGACTAGAAACAGCAAATTTTGAAAATAAAATTATAATTCCAAATTTTAAAAGGGATTATTTTCTCAATTACCTTCTGCTGAATCAGAATTAATTTTGTTCTTTTAAATTATCGAACCAATTTAAAAATACCCTGTTCCGAATAAAATTTCAATTCGTTATGGAAACTCTTTGTCCCGAAGTCTGAATTATAATGTTTCATGAAAATTCCCTGTTCCAAGTTGCAGTTACATTTATTCTGAACCATTTCCTAACCAAAGTTAGAATTACCTTTATTCACAAAATGGTATATTTTTAATCAGAATTATATTAATTCCCTTTTTTTAAACTTTGTACGAGGAAAGCTTATTTTCATTTTCACAAAAAGAAGAATATTCAAACTCAAACAGATTCCAATTCGAAACGAGGATTTTTCAAAGTTCTGAAAATCCTGACTTGGAACAGAGTTTGATTTTGTAAATATTCTTTTTATAAGTAAGCATTCACATGATGAAAATTTTTTTTTGAGATTCTTGGAAAAGTTTAGAATAACTTTTTATTTTTGAAACATAATTGTAACAGAATATTAAAACAGATCTCAAAAGGCATTCACAATGGTCAAAAAATAATTTGGGATATTTTAAGTGATTCTGTTTTTTCAATTTTCCAGGATCTAATTAAAGTTTTAGCGAAAATTAGGATTATTTGAGAAAAAAACGTGGAATTCTTTAAAGAATTTCAAAAACAATTAGAAATTTGGAAACATTCCATGAAATTTGAAACAAGATGTACATTTTTTAACATTATGAAATAAAATGTTGAAGCTGTTTAAGGATTTTGAGAGGTCTCAAGACGGTACAAAAAATTGTCATAAGATTCCTGGAAAAATGTTGAATGATATTCCATATGAATAATAATTTAAAGAGAATACTGAACTTCTATTTTAAAAATTGTTCAGTTAAAAAAAAATTAATCTCTGAATTTTTCGTGTTTCTAACTCAAAATTGCTTGAGAAGATATAACTTTTGAAATCTATTTTTTTAAATTTATTTTTCAGTTAAGAAAATTGAAACTAATAGTGTAGATTTATATATTTCTTCAAATCTTCAAATTGTAAAATTTATAAAAGTTTAACAATTATTCGTCAATGAACCGTTTAAATTAAAGAAATTTGGCTCTAATTTCAGGAGTTTTACATTAAAAAAAGTTTCACTTTAAGTGGTTTGATTTGCAGTTCAGTTTTTATAATTTCAAATAAAAAAATGTTAGCTCCAAGAGTTTGAATTTTTTTTCGTATGTGTGAAGAAAATTCTTTTATTGGAATTAGGGTCGATAATATTCATTTGTTATGTGTTCTGCAATCATATAAAAAAATATATTCATTTTTAAATTAAATCAAAATTAGACTTTTCATGTTTCGTCCCGGATTGAATCAATGGAATCGTCAGTAAAGCTATGTGAATCAGTCATCGCTTATACATTTTAATTGGTCTAAATTCATTATTATGTATACTTTATAACCAAAAAATTTCGAGTTTTGTTTGTGAATTTAATAAATTTTGCAGTATATAACATAGTGTATTTCAACCACGGATAGGGGTTAGAACTAAATATAATTTATATCATTTTTGATTTGATTGATTTTATAAAACACAACAAATTTTAGGAATGTTTTTTGGTGACGTGACACACACTTTATTATTGGTGACGGGACGCAACATAATAAGTCTAATTTTTATTTTGTTTGAAAATAAATATATATTTTTTATTCGATTGCAGAACATAAAACAAATAAATATTATCGACCCAAATGACAATAAAAAAATCTTCTTTTGATTAGAAAACTTAGGTCAATTGAAAACGATATCTATCCATAAAACAGCAAAGATGCCACCTAAACGACCACCCTGAATTAATAATAAAAAAATTATATAATTAATTATTTAATTTCAATTATAGTTATTTATTTCAATAAATTTCCATAACTGAGGATTTGCATATTTAAATCATTCATAATTTCGACAAAAATTGAATAGAAATAACAATTATATATAATTTAATACAATTACAAACTTTCAAATTCTAACAATTGTTTGATAAAAACACAAAATAAATTTTAATGGAACATGAAATTTTAAATCTCAGAATGCTGACCTAAGTATTCAATTTTACCACAATTCAGCTGCTGGTTTCCATGACGATTTTAGAATTAATAATTATTATTACGCTTATTATTACTAAGAAAAATATTTCCGGTCAAAATTTGCAAACAGTTTCAAATTTGTTATTATTTTATGCTTTTCTCTTATACATCGAAATGCAAAAGTCAGCCGTCCTGATCGGATCGCCGACTGTCGGATTAGTTCACTGGCCCGGATGCTAAGAAAATCTACTACTACATACACCTACACGGTCAATGAATAGGGCTGAATTCGTGGGTATTGCGGTGATGCTTTGGGGGACGAGAATCAAGTAATTTGATCATTGAAAACTAAATATAACTATGTTAATAGGCACTTTTTTTTGACTAATAAAAACGGAAAATGCTCATGCACCAGCGACATTCAAACCTTGGGGGACCACTAGCCCAATATATACATCTCACGCATATATATTTAATATACGTACACGTGCGATACTCACATGGGCGCGCAGTCCACAAGGAACGAAGGTGAGTGTGGAACTTACCGAAACGGCACCTACCCACTAAACCTTAACTCCTTTTCGCACCAACCCATGTCCTCGGAACCGCTTATCGCATTGCTTCAAGGACATGGGGCTGAGGCCACTAAGTCGTACTTCGACTTCCATCTTACTCAGCCAGCTTGGCACTTCAATTCTCCGCACCCAACCAAGATGCACGCAGCGTCGTTCATCCGGCTTATTCGCAGAGGCGGCCTCCCTGAACGAGGCACACCGCATTGTACCCGGCAGATGGTCGGTCCGGGTTTTCTCTTCTTTAGCGGCGCAGAGGTATCACCGCGGTGTACTTTCGCACGCCGTGGATTTGTGCACCTCTTCGCCGGACCTCCAGCACAGCTTGGTCCTATTGGGACACCTGCAGTCCACTGATATATGGCCAAAGCCTAAGCAGTGGTAGCACCTTAGGCTCTCTGTCTTCTTCCGCACACGACAGGACACCCACCTAACTTTGAGGTGTCCCGTGCGGAGAAGCCTCGACGCGAGTTCCTCCCTCATCTTGACATAAGTTTTCAGTTTATCTCTAAAGGCCTTCTTCGTCAAACTCACCTTAATTTGTCCAGCTACTGCTTCTCCGAAGTGGTTTCGGACAGCAGCCTCCAACTCTTCTTCGTCTGTGATCGAGTCGAGGTCCAGGACCTCGACTTAGATGCGGGAAACGAGCTCACGCACGTTTCCCCCATTACGTACCGCCTCCTTGATGGCCGCGAACAGCTTAGATCTGCCTTCCGCAGCCGGCGCGACTTCCACAAGAACCTATCCTTTGCGGGTCCACCTGACACACCTGATTTTTACACCAAGGATGTCCGGCTTCACCTTTTGCTTGAGGTTTCTGAGGACCTCTGCATAGCTCGAGCCCTCAGCTGGTCTTGTTAAGACCGCCTCGGGTCGAGCTTTTCTCTTCGACTGCTTCTTCTTAGAAAGCGCCAGGGCAGCTGGTTTCGCCCCTGCATCATTCTTCTTCGGTGTTGAGGACGTTGCTGTAGCAACACGCGTCCTCGGCTTCTTCGTCGCTTGTTTGGAGGAGCCAGCCTCAACGGGACTCAGATTGGAATCCCTCTCTCGCTTCCGCTGATGGGGAGTGGGAGTTTCCATAGTTTTCTCGGTCTGATTACCGTCTTGGCTGGTCTCTTTCTTCGCTTTAGCCATCTTCTTATGTTCGGTAAATTTTTTAACGATGTTCATACCAAAATTTCTAGGTACGTCCTGGTAACAACAATCTGCGTAAAATAATTTTGGATTGGAGGTTCCTAATTTTGAGCTGCGCTTCTTCAAGTCCATGCTTGATTGGCAAGAACATGTTCCTCTCCGTGGCACAGAAGTCCTGCATCGTTCCTAAGACCCCCTTCAAATCCCGAATGAGCCTCCGGCTCTCCTTGATGTGATCTTCCGCAATCATTAGGAGTTGTTTGGCATCAGTCTTCTGACTGGTGAAAAGACCCTTCACCACGTCCAATTCGCCTTCCAACGCCTCACGTACGCTTTGATTAAAGCCTCTTTGGTTCCACCCAAAATCCGTGGAACCAGCACCAGCCACCGGGGCTGGCCCCCGATCGGAACCAACGGAGAGATTGTTACTCTCTTGGGGTATTCTGTTTTCAAGAAACTCGATCATCTTTTGTTTATTCTTTGGGGTTCCTTCCCCTAGCTGGTTTTTGTCCGCCCCGGGTATTTGATTTCCCCGGTACCACCCATATCTGGGAGGCCTTCCCCTATCCGCAACCTGTGGAGGCGCCCGATGGGGGACCAGCAACCCCACACGGGAGGTTAATAGGCACTACGACGGGTATTATTCAAGGAGTCTTCCTTGGTGCCTTATGGTTCTGTTTACCGTTGAATCTATTGAGCAAAATACTAAAGAGTATGTATCATGGGTTCAGAGTACATGATAACGAGGATGTTCATCCACTTTCAAATCTTCTATACATGAACGACCTGAAGGTCTCTTCCGGACTCATAAGATGGTGAACAGAAACATCCACGTTGAAAAGACGAAGCGTCAAATGCAC
Source organism: Andricus quercusramuli (assembly GCA_932178445.1). NCBI lineage: Eukaryota > Metazoa > Arthropoda > Insecta > Hymenoptera > Cynipidae > Andricus > Andricus quercusramuli. The sequence goes on from CAKNXH010063277.1 coordinate 212,423, forward strand.
CACAGTGATTCGGCTACTGGAAGGGTTGTGTCACCAAGCCATGGATGTGACGCAGATGTCAAGCAACTGTTTGAGTCGCAATTTATACAATTGCGCGACTATTCCAACAGAAAGCCTAAATTTCTTCTCGGAGGAGGCCTTGAATGTCAGAGCAGAAGCAATATAGAAATTACAAACGCAACGAGACAAAAAGTTATTCACATCAAGCACCATAAAATGTTAGATAAATTGAATTGAATAGTGAAGCGTCCAATATTTGGCTGAAAAAGGAGGTCTTGTTTCTTGAAATGAAAGACCTAGTAATTGCGATTCAGGAAAGGGTTATCAGCATCAATAGTTATCTGAAGAACATGTTATACCAAGAAGTAATTGATAGGTGCCAATTATGTGGAGATACCAACAAATCCATCGAACACATTATGGACAGTTGTCGTGTAATGGTTCATAGAATGTATAGGCACAGGACTAATGACGTAGCAGGCAGATTTTGTTTTACTATAATTTACTTAACTTTCCTAGCTCAAAATTATATTTCTTCACAAAAATTCTTTGCCCCAACTTATAATTGTTTTTAATAGAAAATTCACTTTTTTACTGAACTTTCTGAAGTTGAATTTTCTACGGCGGAATTCTCAATAGTTGAGTTTCCAATTTTCTTTGATATGCAACAGTTTAATTCTTGGCCTTTGCAAAATAAAATTGTTGAAAGTATATTTTCAAGATTTCGAAACTGTAGATAAAAAGTTACGCAATATTTGTGTACTTATACAATAAAACTGTGGTGACGTCAACTTCTATAAATTTTTAATCTCATTTGTATTTACAAGCAGGAATATCTACGTTCCACAAGGTGAAATAATATCATTAATACACATTTCATTCGTGAAAAAGGTGTTGACATAAATAACATTGTAAAAGTTCAAGAATAAGATGATAATAGAGAATGTAGAATTTTGGAATTTTATTCCTGATAGCTATATTTATACTTGTTTATTTAACAAAATTGTTGGACACTGTCGGTACTAGTTACAAAAATTATAGGTACAAATAAAAAAATTGTCAGTACCGGTAAAAATATTACAGGTCTCGAAAAATATTTTTTCACCGATTTTCGAAGTGAAATATTATGATTGCATGAAAAGACAGATCCACGATCTCCTCCAGGTTAAAAACAATAATTGAACATGGTTTCTTCAGTAAACAATTACAAATTTCGAGTTTGCCTATTTCTTCAATTATCTTGATATATGGTATTGTATACATAAGAAAGCATATTGAACACTAATAAAAAATAAATTAATTTGTATTATTTAAAATAATTTGTATGTATTAGCCTTTAGGACTATTTTTCAGCATATATTTTTGTTTCTTATTAACTGGAAAATATTTTTTGGTTGATTTTCGAACGAATAGGGTCAGAGTTGTAATTGACAAATAACGTTTAAACTTAGAAAAATCAATAGAATGTAAAATTCAATTGTAGAAAATTAAAGAAAGAAGCAATTGTCTTATTGGAGAATAAGTACTGAAAACAATTCTAAGTAAATACATTATTCTCGGTGAAACTAACTCTGATAAAATGTGAATATATGATAAGGACAAGCTTAACGTCTATAATTAATAAATTTACTCAGCATTTTATAAAATAATTAAAAAACAAGATAACGATCATATATGAGTGATATGTGTTTTGTGATCTAATGAAGTAATAGAATATTCATAAGTTACAGTGTTAGTTGAATTTAATAATATAACTTGAAGTAAATTTTGAAGCATTCTTTCCTGATTCCTTTTTTTTAAATGTATTTCAATTTATACTTACGGATACTTACTTAGCACAAATTTAATCAGAATTTATTGCCGCCCGAATCATGCCTATATAAGAAGAGAAACCCTATAGATTTCCGTATTTGTATAATAACTTATCCAAATTCAAAATGAGTAGATAACGGTATCGCCAACAAAAAGGGAATTCGAAAACTATTCCCATGTATATTTTCTGAAATATTTGTAGGGTGTTCACCCGATGGGTAATTTTATATTTCTAAGTTAAAAATTCAACTGTTTTGTTGAATTCTGTACTCTTGTTATTTATTTTTACGATTCATCGTTGTGAATAGTAGACTTCGTGAGTGATTTCGTCTTGAATTAGATTATTCTTGACATAGAGCAGAACATTTTGGAAAATCATTTTATTTCTGATTAATAGAAAAAAATTCACAAAACAAGTCAGTGATCCATAACAGAATTGTTGCATTTTTTCAATTCCTTGCAACAGTCCGTACCAGTTTAAATGAATCGTTTTTTGCGAACACAATATGTGACCTGGAACAGGGATTTTCCGCAAAAAATTATAATGTAAACTTTGAGCAATGTAATTTTTGGACGAAAGCCTGGAAATAATCGGAAAATTTGAATCATTCGTCGAATATGCATCCTCTGTTCTGAGGAACTCATATTAATTGTACTTTTTCAAAGCTGCAAATTGGTCATCATATGTAGTAGATACTGTATGAACTTTCCCTCCAAACAACAGATTATACCTAAACGTAAAAAATTATAGAAGCTGTGGTATATGTTTGAACGAATTTGGAAAGTACATTTTTTTCCTTAGCACTGACTCTTACTAAAGGATTTGATACTAAGTATCTGATAAGGATAAATTTGACACCTACAATCCAAAAGACAACAACTATAGCATTATATTATTCAATGGAGGACTAGAATATTCATTATTTACATTGTTGATAATGTTCTTTGTCAGCACATTCATCAGTTGTTCCTTTTATTCTAGAAGATGAGGATTGTGTTTATTCTCGTCTTATCCCTGGTGGTTATCTTCAATTATATTGATTAATGTCATGATAAAATAAATCTGTAATTCTATATGTCCATTTCCAAGAGAACCTCTAATAACATTTCCTCCGACTACTCGATTACCTAAAATATTTGTAGTGTCTTTGCCCGATGGATGCTTTCAACTTCCTCGCCAATGGTTAATTTCTTCAGCTCAACTGAAAAAAGATCAAAAGATTCGAGAGAATTCAAACGATTATCAAGGATGTCAAAGATTGTTGCCGGAAAACCAAACTCACTTCAAAAGATAACCAAACAATTAGATTCAGAATAAATTCTGCGAAAGATAGATTTAAAGGAAAGTATTAATGAGAGACTTTTGCGTCTATCTCTAAAATTAATAAACTTTATTTCTGAAGAAATTCCAAACTAATACGCCTAAAAATTCAGAAACTAATTGAATTTTTACCTCTCTGACCCCTCTCATCATTCATGATTTCTAAAGTCAATCGCCTTTTCTAGGAAAAATTTTAGACGGTCTATGGAAAACTGCAGAAATGAGTGAAAATATTTGTGAATTTCAAAATATTATCCCTTCCAAATAAAGAAAATCGCTACTTCTTAAATGCTTGCGGGTTCGATTCCCGCCTCGCACTCTGGAAGAGCCTCGGTGGCCCATGCGGTGAACACTTGCCTAGCAAGGGAAGTTGTTCATCTCCGGAGATTCGTAGGACCGGTACCTCTAGAGAAAGAGGTTCTCTAAGTACACTCTAGTGGTGGTTCGGAACCCACCTTAAACTGTAGGTCCCACTCCCACCACCAAGTAAGTACGCGGGAGTCCGTGTAAAGGAACAGGGAAGAGATATATGAAAAATGTAAACCCTTAGGGGAAACATTAGAAGCTTCCATTCCAATTGAAAAAAAATCATTAAAAGCTGTGAACCGCAGAATAAAATTTTTTTATATTTTATACACTCTACGGTTTAGAAATTGGGAAAATAGAAAAAATCTGCTCTATAGATTCTTCTCCTAAGAATTTCTAACATTTCTGGTCAAAAAATAACTACACTGTCATTCTCCGGATTTTTTTAGTTCCAAAAACCTCGAGACTTGAATTGGTCGTGTATGGAAATTAAATAAACATTGATTAGTTTTTGTGGATTTTTCAGAATTAACAAGTTCAAGAAATATTTCTTATATATAGTAATTTCGTGATCGTTACTTAAAAATTTGATTATTTCTGAAATGGTAGATTCTGTGGTTTCCGTATCATCATTCACGTTTCGACCATAGAATTCTCTGTGATTATCGAAACATAGCGACGCACCAGCACTACTCGCATAATCATTTACATTTTAATAAAATAAATAGGAGCGTATTATCAATCTCTTTATTTAATTCAACTATTTTTCAATAAGTATGAAGTACATCTAGCATATTTCTATAAAAAGTAATTGAATGCATTTTTCCAGACGTGCCAGATACATTTCTTGTATGAATATCAACAAAATGAAATAAAAGTAAAAATACAATTCACGATCATTTTTTGCAACAATAAATTCTTTTTTTCTCAGAGAAAATTCTAATTTAATATTTGTCAGTGTGGATTCTAACAGTATTGCTTGTAGGAATTTCGATTTTTTTGTTAACATTTCTACATTTCTACAATAAACTTCCAGCATATTAGACAATCGTGATAAATAAATTTTGAAAGCGGCCTCAGTAGAGACCCTTAAAGAAGAGTTGAGACACGGCGTACTACAATATTGATTAGTGCCACTGTAGTAGAACCAGTTGAGTTTTTGCTGATTTTGATAGGCTTCATTTGGCGGGATTTTCGAATGATAATTTCAATTGCAAGACTATTTCATACATAAAAGAGAAAAAACTTTTCACACGGACAGAGAAGGTGACAATGTTCATTTCAAAACATATATACTTCAAAATTTGCATAAACAAGAGAATAAATGGGAAAAACTGCTCACACTTTTCGCGCCTCATTAAAATATCAAAGTTCTAGCACTGCGGCGATTATTGTAGGTGGAAACGTGTCTCAGATCTTTAATCTTAGTAGTGCAAAAATTGAGATTACTCATGCCAAGAAAGAGTTTTGGAGAAGCACTAACTTTGCACATCTTCAGAATGCGAATTTGCCAAATTGATTGTCAAGGACATTTTTTGCTTCTATGGTACCTTTACATTGAATCAGTTTTCATAATTTCAACCACAAAGGATGATAATAATATGAACTGAAATAATAATCTGAGAATCTAACTCTCAAATCTGTTCAATATTGGAAATCTGATCAGATGTGGAGGAGAGTTATTCACCCTCACTATTTCGAAACTCTTCAAGATAGGTGACCTCTTGCCTAATGGAGCTTCCCGGATTTCTTCTGGTGTCATTTCTGCAACCGTTCCGCTGTACATGTTTATTTTTGCCCGTTGTTTAAGTACTTTTTTTGTTGTATACATTCCACGAAGTATTCTATCATCCTGAAATATTGCAAAGACATCTCCATTGGACGTTGATAATACAGTTTGTTCTTCGGCTGGAATAGGCAGAAGGACCTGTTTTTGACCTCTCAAGTGAATTGGTTTGTCGCGAGGAAGAGTGTATCTTCGAATTTCAAATCGCCGTAACGCATTGTTGTGAGGAATAAGTCGAATGAATCTAAGTTCTTCAAGTGTATATCCAAGTACGGATAAAGAAGAATTACTGATAGGTGGAGACCTGGACCTTTCGCGAAGAGGAGGCTCGGTAGGAGGCGAAGATCTGTTCGAGGAACCTGGAGCTTGATGTCTGTCAGCAGAATGAGACATTTCAGAACGAGGAACACCAGGCCCAGAGTTTGATGTCTGAGAACTCATCTCTGCAGGAAGAAACAGAACCTTACATTTATTTGCAGTAGGCAATTGTATATTGGTGAGGTGGTACTTATTTAATTTGATTGCAAACTGTTTTCACGATTCTGGGGCAAATACACAAAAATATAAACTCCCCGAAATTCCAGCCAAGTTTGTAATATTTATTCATCGCCCCAGGCCCTTGAAATTTTTCATAAAATTAACAAGGAACGAGCTGTGTAGAATAGTTTAATTTATGTAACTTTGTCAGTTTTTATGGCTTTGTCGAATCGCGCTGAAACCCTTATAGTCTCAATTGGTTGTCTGTCAGTCCGTTTTTCTCCTTTTCTCTCCTCTGATCGGTTCAGATGGAATCTCATGAGATCATATAGAATTGATAGGAAACAAATAGAACCGAATGAATTCGGATTATATATTATTGGATGAAAGGATCAGATTGATACGAGCGTCTAGAATAGGATAAGGTCAAATATAACCGAATAGAATAGAAAATAAATTGATATAAATGAACCAAATAGGACAGGGTTGCAATTATCTGGATAGGATCGGATGAGATCGTAATTATTCGAATAGGATCAGATAGTACAGAATATGATTAGATAGACTACGGTAACACCGTGTCGAATTGGTTCAGATGTGATACAGAAATATCAAATAGATTTGGATAGTATCGATTTTTCATTTCTAAGGAATGAAGTTTTGAGAGAAGCAAATTTATTGAATCATTTCTGCATTGGTCAATCCAGCGTATAGAAACCTTGCTAGAAAAATAAGTGTCTGTCTTCAGGAATCATTCAATAATCAGATATGTTAGAAAGTAACAACAAAAAACCAATATGGCGGTTCAAAAGTACTTTTTGTTAATGTTAATGTTAATGTTAATGTCAGAAAACTTTTAAAAAATCAATCAGTTTCGAATTTTTTAAGCGATCTCTGTTTCAATTTCTCAAGAAACTACGTTTCTTATTTGTGCTACAAGCTCATTTCCTAATCTTTCAATATTACATTTGAATAGATAGCAGTCAATGCCCTTCATAATGACTTTCTTATGAATCTTATTTTTTGGAAATTCATTTTTAATTAAATTTTTTTCTCGCTTTTTTAGATGTTGAAATTTGGTGCCAAAATTTTCAGACTTCTCCCAAAATTTTGAATGTTCGGCTATTAATGCAATTGTAACTTGGAAAAAGGAATTTCCATGAACAATAATAATTGACTTATTATTTGACTCAGAACAAAGAATTTTTGACATGAAACGATAATTTTGGAAAATAATTTCATTTCCCCTTTAGAAGAAGAAAATAAAAAAAAGTCTCTAGTCGTCCCGGAATTCGGGATAGGTAGTCTAGGATGGCTATACGCAGCCTTAAAAAATCCCAATTCAGGTTGAATATTCTAATTCTTTTATCAAATTCTCTGTTCCAAAACAGAATTGCAATTTTGAATTATGAATTCTGAATCATAATACTTTCCGAAAATTCTCTGATACCAAGCAGAAATCTTCAAAATCTTACAAAATGTTAAGAAATCTCTCAAAATCTTTCAAAATCGTTTGAATTCATTACGAGATTTCAAAGTCTTTTCAATTGACCAGGAAAAATTAACAGTTGGCAGGAAATTGAAAATCATCCATCAGGTAGAGATATTATAAATATTTTAGATAATCTGACAGACGGAAAAATTGTAATTTGCGGAAAGTCTAAAAATGTACTGAAAATTATGGATATATTTCATTGTTATATTTACCAATAGAGTAAAGAGGAATCGCCAAGAATGCAAAGAAAGAAGAAATAATCCTCATTTTTTGGGATTGGAAGAGAAGCTGATTAACCTACTGATGAAGAATTAAATTAACTTTGTAACTGTTAAATATTTTAGTGCTTCAGTAAGTGGGATAATACGTAATATTTTTTACGATCATTCGCTCAAAGAATAGAGGCGATAAACTTGTTTTCATCAGATATTGACTTTACACTGGAATCGGTTTCAAGGAAAGAAATTTACTTACCAATTTCGTTAAATCTGATATCCCAATTATTTCAAATCATTTTCAAAGAGTCACAAACATTTTTAAATACTTAATTGATCTAATGACGTGTGTTATAATTTATTTCAACACTCTTGTTAAATACCTATTTTTAATTTTATTCATCAAGTCGATCACTGCACATTTCATCCATAATACTTATGTACTACTAGGGTGGTCCAACAATTCTTTTTCGAATTTTTATGGGGACACCCTCCAAATTTGTTTAAACCCAGCCAAAAATAAATCCATTCTTCCGTTTAAAAAAAATGATATTATGGGGTGTCGCAAGCCCCATGAAGTTTAACATGTATTTCCCATAAGAAAGAAAGAAGTTTATGTAAATCTTATTGAGAATCCTCAATATCATCTCAATCGAGTTGGAATTCAACATTTCTCTTCAAAATTAGCCGTAGAATACGAATACAATATCACTTTTCAAACATCAACACCATAAGTCTGTTTTATATGGTCCCAAAGAAACACCATAAGTGAAAAAATGGGTTTTGCGAGTTTTTCACGGTAATTATGACTTGTTTGTGGTTTTTAAAGTGAAAATTATTTTTAACACATGAAAGACCATTTCATACTGATGATTAGATTATCACATAGATTGTTCCAACAATTTATTATTGTTTTTAGCAATTTTCTCATTGAATGAAGTTAGAAAGATGCGGTTTTTTCACAAATTTTCCCTTTTTTGTTCAATTTTCAATTAGAAGGGAGTGACAGTTCATCAATGTTAACAAAAGTGATTGTTCAAACAATTTATCAATTATGTTAATAATATTCTCTTCGGAAAAACCTACAGAATTGCAGTTCAAAAAAATCACTTTTAGTCAAATTTTCGATTAGGATAAGTTAAGGAATAGATAAGAGTCAAGGAAATCAATTGTGTAAACAATTTATCAAAATTAATAATAATATTATATTTGAATAATGCTAGAAAGATGCGGTTTTTTTTTAATTCCTGGCTTTTTGTCCAATTTTCATTTAGAATGAAGTAATAATGAATTCAAGTTAACAAAATGATTGTTTAAACAATTTATCATCATTGTTAATATAATTCTCTTTGCTTAATTGGTAGAATGTTGCGGGTTTGTCTAAAATTTCCAACTGTTTATCCATTTTTCATTAGAAGTGATCTGATAATTAATTAGATTTAGCAAAAATAGCTTTTTTTCCTTGAATTAATTTTTTTTACCATTGGGGAAAGAGCAAAAATAATTCACTTAAAACAAAAATACCATTTGAAAAATCATTCTTGTTGTGGTTGACTTATTATTTGTCTATAAATAAAAAGGCGATGCAAAGTTGAAGATTTTAGAAAAAACTGCCACTTTCTAGCACTTGTCTAGGAAAAGATAGTCATAAACAATAATGGATTGCTTACACAACTTTTTTGTTACCTCTAAATATATATATCATTAACAATGATAATAAATTGTTTGAACTATTATTTGATTAACTTGAATTTATTATTACTTTACTTCGATTGAAAATCGAACATAAAAGCCAGAAATTTGAGAAAAAACCGCATCTTTCTAGAATTACTAAAATATAATATTATTAATATTATTAAAAAATTGTTTAAACAAATAATTTCCTTGACTCTAGTTAATTATTTAACCTATATTAATTGAAAATTTGACTGGGAGTGAATTTTTTTCAACTGCAATTTTGTAGCATTTTTCTAAAAGAATATTATTAAAATCAATAATAAATTGTTTAAACAATCAATGCTGTTAACATTGATCAACTATCCTTTTCCTCCGATTGAAAATTGGACAACAAGTGGGAAATTTTCGAAAAAACCGCGTCTTTCTAACTCTATTCTATAAGAAAATTGCTAAAAACAATAATAAATTGTTTAAATAATTTATTTTAACACCTAATTATCAGTATGAAGTGGTCTTTCATGTGCCAGAAACAAAGTTTATTGAAAAAACCACAAACAAAGTCACAATTAGCGAGAATGACTAGCAAAACCCATTTTTTCACTTATGGTGTTTCTTTGGGACCCTAAAAAAACAGACTTATGATGTCGATATTTAAAAAGTAATATTTTATTCGTATTCTACGGCTAATTGTTGAAAGAAATGTTGAGTTCCAACTCGATTGAGATAATATTGAGGATTCTGAATAAGATTTACATAAACTTCTTTTTTTCTTATGGGAAATACGTGTTAAACTTCATGGGGTTCGTGACATCTCTAAATATCATTTTTTTTTTGTTACAAAAAAAATATGGATTCATAATATTGTGGTACTGCAAATGGAATTTGACTTTTTGGAATTTCAAAGAAAGAAATGATCGTGCTAACAGTTCTTCGAGTCTCTAATGTCCACTCGTTGAATCTATGTATTACATAATTTCTGGTAGTCTGAGCCCGGGCTAAGAACAGGCCAGCAGTTTTCCAATTTAAAGACTCTAAAAACCTCCTCGAGATTTATCTGTAGCCTCTACTAAAAATCGAGTATCAGTGTGCCACACCAACATCATCATACTCTAGACTGGATCTCACCAATTTGTTATAGAACGTTCCAAAACTACTTGGTTTCTTAAACCTTTTACACGTTCTAAATAAGAATCCCAGAGATCGATCAGAATACAGTTCATCGCTCTAAATAATTTAGCGTCATCGGCATACAACAACAAATGAATCTCTATTGATAAGGCAACATCATTCATAAAGAGCACAAATAAAAGTGGACCTAGATTCAAGCCCTGAGGCACACCTGAAATTGGAACAAATGGGTATGAACAGTTTATATTCTCAGCTTATTTAGATCAATTATGATTTGACTGCGACTAATGCAAAAAAAGGCCTCAGAAATGTTCGTGAAAATTACATCTTCCTGTCTATTGCATATTGAAGAAGATATAATTGCTTGTCTTGATGTGACAAGGTAAGTTATAGTAGACTTTCCCGGAAGAAATCCATGTCGAAAAGAAGAAAGAACAGGGCTCACATAAAACGAGATGATTTCAATCAAGAACATTTCCAGTATCTTGGGGAAGTTGCACAACAACCCAACTAGACGGTGATTCATAATTTGGTATTTGTCTTCATTTTTAAATACTGGGAAAAGTCTTGTGCATTACCACTTATGCGGAAACCTTCTTATTGAGAATGATGGGAGCCTAATCAGGGGAAGTTTTCATCAGGGAAGCTGGGATATTGTCAAGGCCAGACAAAAGTTTGTTCTCCAGTTTACCTATTGCTGACTGCACTTTTAGTTCAGTTATGTCAACCTCATCCTCTAGGAACTAGTGAAAACCTGTAACGATACCTCTAGGCAACTCAGAAGAGGGCTTGTGAACACTCGAAAACAAGTCAGCAGTTAATTCTTAAGTATCTCTTGGACATAAGGTTTCACTGCCATCAGTGTGTATAACACCAGACATTCTGGAAACTCTATTCAAAATATTAACATGTGCCCATAATGAAGATGGAGATGGTCGAGCTATCCACGGTGAAGTCTCGACTGGAAAGGATCAGGGGACTGATTTTGAGAGGCGTCACTGGAGCCTCGAAGTCGACACCCACGATGGCACTGGGGGCACTAATAGGCTTAGAGCCCCTCCATCTTAGCATTAAAGCCGTGGCTGCGAAGGCGGCCTGGAGGGTAAATTTGGGGAACGACAGAAGGATCTCGACAGCAGTGAAGATGCCAGTCGACATTGCGAGAAGGCCGACCCTGAACATGCCCAGGGACAAGATGGTCACTCGCCACCTCTTCGACAAGAAGTATCGAGTTAGCCTATCCACGAAGGAGGAATGGGTTAAAGGCGACGCATACCTGCCCTGTGATGGAGACAAGTGGTTTACAGATGGCTCCAGGAACGAGGAGAATGCAGGAGCCGGCGCATATCGTAGAAGGAATGGAATGGGCTTCACAATTGAGATGGGGTCCTACGCCACAGTTCTACAATCTGAGATTATGGCCATACTCCAGTGTGCCTACAAGGCCAGGAAGTACGGCGATAAAAGGAACATCCGTATCTGCTCAGATAGCAGGGCTGCTATATTGACCTTGAATGGAACAACGAATACGTTACTATTAGTATTGGAATGCTTTGAAGCACTAAATACGTTAGCGACCGAAAACCGAGTCACTCTGCTTTAGATCCCTGGACACAGTTGTATCAAGGGCAATGAGATATCGGATAGGCTAGCCAAGCTAGCAGCAGGAAGAAATTTTACTGGGCCCGAGCCAGTGGTAGGTATTTCCAGCAGGTTAGTTACTGGAGTAATTAACAGTTGGCTGACTGAGGAACATCAGAGTGAGTGGGATTTGTTTCCTGGTTACAGACAGGCCTAAACACTCTTGGGCTTAAAGCTTAACTCCAACCGAGCTAGGGAAATACTCAAGTTCGGGAGGAATGAAATCAAAGTCCTAACAGAACTATTCATAGGACATGGGATGTTAGGATATCACAGACATAAGATAGGGCTTGCAGAAAGTCCCCTCTGCCGTCTGTGCGGAAAGGATAATGAGACATCCATTCACATCCTTTGCTACTGCCCTGCGGTTACGGGGAAACGTCTAACACTAACAGGTAATTATTTTATCAGTGAGTTGCTGATATCAGTCAATAGCGTGGCTGTGGTCCTCTCCCTATGGAGATGGCTATGGGGTCATGCTTAGGCTCACAAGGAGACGCAACGGGATTACCCAAGCGTCAGGGGCTGCTAAGGTCTCAACCCAGAACTAATAATAATAATAATAATAATGAAGATGGAGACCTCTTAATATTCAACTCCATCCTATTTGAATACTCATTGCACTTACTATCTATTTAATCTTACATTCTTATTGTTTTGAAGATTTGGAAATATGTACTTTAATATAATATTCATTTTTGCATTTAATATAATTGACTCTGGCTTTCTCTTCATGTTGTAGATTTGTTATAATCTGATACGTGAAGCAGGGTTGATATTTCATTCTCTTAGAATTAAAAGAGTATGTACCGACTCCACCATTTGATATTTCATATAATTTATTGGAAAATAGGTCAAGTACTGAATTGATATTTTTACTTCGGCTAAGAAATGACGGGCCCGGTTTAATAAACGCCTCACGCCTTATGCTTCACCTACCATTGATCTGACCAACTATAGCGCTATCTGTTTGACGAGGTACACAAGATACCTCTCTGGTGTAACATCGATCGAATCTATTCCTTCAAACAAAACGGGAATTCTGTATCACTGGTTCACATCTTAACTCCTCAACAAACAATTTGGTATGATCTTGATTGCAGCTGCTGGTATTTTGCGCATCGTTGATCACCGACTCTCGATCCCAGGGGGTTCGCTCTCACTGCAAAACTGCAGGTGCCAGCAGTTCTAGAACTTTGACAATCACGGTTCTTTTTTTCGGGAGCTGAGTGTAGTACAATTAATCCTTCGAATGATTCTATTTCAGGAACCACTCTCGCAGACTGTGATAGAATTAAAATGAATGCGGTCGTACCAAGAAGGTTCACGAAGGAGAAAACAGTTGACCTTTGAAAAATGTTAGTGTGCATTTTTGAGAAAAGAAAAACGATTCTACATGATTATTCTGAAGTAATCACGAAAAGTTTTGTGGAAAACTATTGCAACTGACGCCTGTAAAAACAATACACAAGCATTTACAGATATTGATACTTCTGTACATTTGCTTATAATATACACTGTATTAAAAATTGACTCAATAGAAATGGGAATTCGTGGGATGTTAGAATTCGTGGATTCTACTCGATGATATGATCGATTCGATGAGAAAAATATACGAATGGAATGTTAGAAATTTTATTGAATATACGTTGAAATTATAATGATTTTCCGTCACCTACACATACAGCTTGCTCTATCGTGACAAGAATAACATCCTAACAGATGAACAAAAAGGAAGTTGTAAAGACTCGTGGGGCAATACGGATCTCGTCATTATTGACGCTGTGGCAATGGCCCAAGTTGAAAAACATTTGTTTCAAACTTGCACATGGCTTATGTATATGAACTACAAGCGAGCGTTCTTGTTGGCAGCACCTGACTATTTGCTTGAGATTTCAAAATTGGCAAGATCTGCCCACGTCTAATCTACTTCTTAGGTCGTGGGGTGAAGCTTTGGGAAACAAGAATCAAATATTTTGATCATGGGCAACTAAGGATAACTACATTAAAAGGCACTACGACGGGTATTTGTCAATGATAATTCATGAGAGAATTATGGTTCTGTTAGAGGACCCGAATCTACACGCTACTTCAAATCAGAAACTGCAGCAAGTGATCCTTGACACAAAGCAATTTTCCAATGATATCCATATTGGGTTTTCGAGTCTAGGATAGTTTCACCAGGACATGGAAGGGTTATGAACGTTGTAGATTTCAAGCAACAGTGTTAGTAGCAAGCTATACAGTTGCGCTACTATTTCAACAGAAAACGATATGTTGCGCTCTATAACACCGTCTATGTAGTCGATCTCAAATGAATGACCTGGAGCTCGTCCTCAAAGAAGGCACTGAATATCAGGGCAAAAGCCGGACGTTAATTAGAAACGTAATGTAGACAACGAGTTATCCACATTGAGCACAGTTGAAGCAGAGCGTCCTGTTTCCAGAAGCAGGAGAACTCGTAATTGTTATTTAGGACTGAATTGTCAAAACAAAAAATAATTCCAAGTACGTGTAACATCAACGGCGATTGATAGGTGCCGATTATGCGGAGATACCAAAAAAGCCACCGAGCACCTTACTGATGGTTTTCGCGTAATGCATTACAAGCACAGTCATAATGATGTTATAATTCTTTACTAATTCGCTGTCCCAACATTATTGTTTTGTATACTAAATTTACTTTCTCTTGAACTTTCTATAGTTAAATGTTTTTCGGCGGAATGTCCAAAAGCTCAATTCTCAATTTTCTTCAGTTTTTCATAGTTTAATTTTCAACCGTTTAAAAATTGAACTGTTAGAATTAAATTTGACGCTGTAAACAGTTATATAGAATTTTTATTTCTATTGTATAATCAATGCAGGAACATATAAGAATTATGCATAATTATTCCAATTTTATATGATTTTTTTGCCTGGGCAGTAGGAGAATGATGATACTTTAACAGAAATCGTAAATCTGATTATCTTCTTGTGAAACACAATATTTTATTCAATGCCCGAGTATCGTCTGAATTTACAATCAACGTATTACTGTTGTTAAGGCAGATTTCGAAATTGTTAAGTAAAATTACGCAATGTTTGCCTATTTGTACAATCAAACTGTGCTCGTGTCAAATTTTATGAGATTTTAATTAATTTGCTGATATCAATTTTTCTTCTTTCTTGAGTAGAATATATATATTTCTTGGTTGTTTTGTCTTTTTTGTTTGAAATTCATATCTTTTGTTAAAAATAAATTTTTGAACAAATAATTAAGCATCAAAACAAATATTGTCTTTCGGACTATGAAAATCAAAGTTGCAATTAGTAAACAATGTTTAAATTGAAAAAATTGAGGACATTCTTTTCGGTAAAACTAACTCTAATGAAATATAAATATCTAAGAAGCTCAGGTTTGACGCCTATAATCTACGAGATAACGACGTGTTTTATGACCTTATGAAGTACTAGAATATTTATTAGTTTCCATCCTACCTGCTTTTTTTCAAAATCTGTTTTAGTTTCCGTTATAAATTTTTATGTTCCAGATAAGGAAATTGAAGCATTCTTTAATTTCCTTCTTTCGATGTCTGGAATTGTTTTCCAGTGAAAAATAGTTCACCTTTTGAATTTTGCTATTTTCAAGTCTAAAAATGTTGTACTTAAAAATGTTTGCTAATAGGATACATCATTGTCAATTGAGCTTCGTTTTATTGATACAAGAAGATTAGTGCACTCATTGAACAAACATAAATAAAGTGAAGAATTGTATTTTTATTTGACATAGCTTCACACTCTATGGCATGGAAACTCTGTTTTCTTGAATTTATAAACATTTTCGTCTAAAAATTGGAAAAACATTAGTGTCGAACTTCCGACAGCGTGGCAGTTGCGTTCCCGTTACTCCTGTCAGATTCGAGAAACGTTTCGATAGCAGTTCATTCTCCTAATTATTCTACCGTGATTCAAGCACAACATTTCAAGAGAAAACTTTTCTTATTCTTAACATTGTGGTAAATATTTTGATGAAGCTACATCAGGATTAACTCTGCAATTTTTCACATTCTTCTTAAGATAATGGTTGGATGCAAAAAGAAATGGAACAGCGTGCATGTCTTGAAGTTCATATGGTTCATTACAATACAATGCTGACCCAGGGCTAGGCAAGGAAGGATTTCTACCATATGAGAATGTATGAGTGCCAATTTACCATTTCCAAACACTTTTTGCGAACATTTCAGGGACTTTGGCGTAAGCAATTGGAATGTCAGAAATATTTCATAATCTACGTTTCAAAACTGTTCATTATTGGAAATCTGATCATGTTCGGAGGAGAATCGTTCACTCTCAATATTCCAAAATTCTTCAAGATTGATGAATTGTAGCCTAATGGAGTTTCCCGGATTTCTTGTGGGGTCATCTCACAAACCTCTCCGCTGTGCATGTTTATTTTTGACCGTCTTTGCATTCCAAATCTTATTGCATACATTCCACGAAGTTTTCTATTCGATTCCACTATTGCAAATATGTCACCATTGGGCATTGACAATACAGATTGCTCTTCGGTTGGCATAGGAAGGACCTTATTTCCACTTCTCAATTTAATCGGTTTATCACGAGGAAAAGTGTATCTCCGAATTTCGAATCGCCGAAAGGGATTCATGTGAGGAATCAACCGAATAAATCTGAGTTCTTCAAGTGTATATCCGAGTATGGATGGAGAAGAATTACTGGCAGGTGGAGACCTGGACCTTTCACGGAAAAAAAGCTCGGTAGGAGGAGAAGACCTGTTTGAAGGACCTGGAGCATGATGTTTGTCAGCGAAATAAGAAATTCCGGAACGAGGAACACGAGGCCCAGGGTTTGAAGTCTGTGAACTCGACTCTGAAACAAGAAACAGAGATTTACATTTTCTCAATGTAGACAATCTTATGTTGGTAAGGTTGACTTCTCAGCAATCGTTATCGTGATTCTGGTGCGAACACCCAAAAATAGAATGTCCTTCAAATTTCACATAAATCTGTAATATTTACCGCAGGCTTCAGGTCACTGGAGTTTAACATAAAATGAACATGGGAAAAGAATTTTTTGTACTCAGTTTTCTGTAGCACGTCGAATATCCATCCGTTCACCCGTCGGACCATCGCACAGTGAGTTTTTTCACAATTTTTTTTCTTCAAAATTCTGCTGTCTGCTCAATTTTTGACCGATTCTAATAAATTTTTTTTGAAAATACTCGTAACGAATTCTAATTTCATGTAGGACTACTACTTTTTTAGTTTTCTGCAACAAACTAACCTAAAAAAATATGAACTTGCCAAGGAAGGGTTTTAGGTTTGTGGGTTCGCTGCTTGTGGGTTTGTGGATTTGTGGTTTCAGGTTTATGCGTTTGAGGTTCGTGGGTTTGGGGTTTATGGTTTATGGATTTGTGAGTTTGAGGTCTGTAGGTTTATGGGCTTGGGGGTTTAAAGTTCCCGGAATTGAGGTTTGTGCTTTTGAGGTTTGTTAGTTTACGGGTTTGTGTGTTTGAGGTTTGTGGGTTTGAGGTTTGTGCGTTTGAGGTTTGTGGGTTTGTAGTTTTAGGTTTATGTGTTTGAAGTTTCTGGGTTTTAGGTTCATGGATTTGTGAGTTTGAGGATTATAGGTTTATGGGCTAAGGGGATTTGAGGTTTGTGCGTTTGAGGTTTTAGGGTTTACGGGTTTAGAGGTTTGTGGGTTTCAGGTTTGTGAGTTTACGGGTTAGAAGGTTTTAGGTTTGTGGGTTTTAGGTTTATGGATTTGTGAGTTTGAGGATTGTAGGTTTATGGGCTTGAGGGATTTATGTTTGTGGATTTGAGGTTCGTGCGTTTGGAGGTTTGAGGTTTGTGGGTTTGAGGTATATTTTTTGTGGGTTCAAGTTTTGAGGTTTGTGCGTTTGAGGTTTGTGGTTTTGAAGTTTGTGGATTAGAGGTTTGTGGGTTTGCTTTTTGTGGGCTTGTGGAGTTTTGGTTTTAGGTTCATGTGTTTGAGGTTTGTGTGTTTGAGGTTTGTGGGTTGTGGGTTTGGGATTTCAGGTTTATGGATTTGTCAGTTTGAGTATTGTAGGTTTATGGGCTTGAGGGATTTATGTTTGTGGGTTTGAGGTTTGTGGGTTGACGGGTTTGGAGGTTTGAGGATTGTGGGTTTGAGGTATATTTTTTATGGGTTCAAGGTTTGAGGTTTTTGCGTTTTAGGTTTGTGGGTTTGAAGTTTTGGGTTTGCTGTTTGTGGGCTTGTGGAGTTTTGGTTTTAGGTTCATGTGTTTATATTTGTAGGTTTGTGATTTTAGGGTTATGGATTTGTGAGTTTGAGGATTGTAGGTTGATGGGCTTGAGGGATTTGTTTGTGTATTTGAGGTTTGTGCGTTTGAGGTTTGTGGGTTTACGGGTTTGGAGGTTTGTGGGTTTTAGGTTTGTGGGTTTGAGGTTTGTGGGTTTGAGGTATATTTTTGCGGGTTCAAAGTTTGAGGTTTGTGTGTTTGAGATTTGTGGGTTTACGGGTTTGGGGGTTTGAGGTTCGTGGGTTTGAAGTTCGTGGGTTTGAGGTTTATGAGTTTGAGGTTTGTGTGTAAAGATATTATCGATTTCATGGTTTTAGAAGTTTCGAAATTTCATGATTCAGCTACCTTGGCAAGTTCATATTTGTTTAGGTTAATTCGTTGCAGAAAACTAAAAAAGGATCAGTCCTACATGAAATTATAATTCGTTACGAGTATTTTTAAAAAAAATTTATTAGAATCGGTAAAAAATTGAGCAGTCAGCAGAATTTTGAAAAAAAAATTGTAAAAAAACTCACTGTGCGTCGTAGAGAAAATATATATATTTTTTTAAATTGAATGAACAACTTGTTGAATAGAAACATTAGAAATTTGTGGTCAAAAATTTAAATTGAAAGGTCCAATAGTAAAATAATTGAATTGAAAGCGCAGAAGATATAAAATTTTAGACTGAAAAATTATAAATGAAGCAATTTCAATTTCTTGAACTTTTATAGTTATGAATTGATAGCCCTATCAATTGAAAAATTTGCAGTGCATTTCTATCAAGCTCTTGAATTACGAATGCCTTCATTTGAAAATGTTTGAATTTCGAAATTGTAATATTACATTTCGATTTGTAACTCAAAAATTGTGTGGGTTGAAAATGGAAAACTAAAAAGTCTAACAATTCTTGGATCGAATCGAATTTTTGTACTCAAAAGTGTAAAAATTTATACATATATTTTTTTTCATTTTCCAGCTTGAAAGGAGTAAAACCCAAATTTCAAGAATTTTGTCGACTTTCTCATTCGAAAGACAGAAAATAAAAAAAACAACGAATTTTCCTAATCGGGAAAATGCAATAATGCTATTGTAACATGGATAAAAAACTCAAGCAAAGACTAATAATTATAAATTTATCAGAGAGAATTTTCGTCACAAATTATTATTTGATTTAGAACAGAGAATTTTGGACATGGAAAATAATTTTAATTCTGCTTTAGAATACGGGAATTGGAAAAAAAATCACTACTTAAGCTCAGAATTAGAATTCTTTTCAGAATTCCCTGCTCCAAACCAGAAATATTTTACACCTTCTTAAACATTAGAAATCTCTTGAAAACTTTGAAAATAGTTCCAATTCGCTCAAATTTTTTGAAATCTTTCAATAAGGTATGAAAAAATGATCAATTAAATGGGAAATTATAATCATTCATTGGGCAGACTACCTGCAAATAGTTCAGATAATCAGATAGTGGAACAAATTATGATTATGGAAAGCTTAGAAATTGCTCATATTTATAGATACATTTTGTTATATCTACCAATAGGATTGAGGATGACCGCCAAGGATAAGACGAGAGTAGAAACAATCCTCATCTTCCCGAATTGGAGAAAAGAAACTGATTAATATATTGAAACAGAATCTGATTTACCATGTAATTACTGAATATTCTGGTGCTTAAATTAGATTATATCAGATACTCATCTCATATTTAAATTTCATTACAGTTACTTTCATAAAAAATGTATTTACTGAACTCGTTAAAACTGATATCACAATTGATTTATTTCATCTTTTGCGTTCTAACGTAATACTTCGTTTACTTAAAAAATGTATACAGTGATTTCTACACAATTTAAAACATTTCAAAGATTTATGATATGTATCAGCAAATTTTGAGAAGAATATAATTTTGAATTTAAAAAGAGGCTCGGTTTGGCTTTCTGTTTTTAATCAAAAATATTATTTCAAATTCCTGTTCTATTTGAAACATTATTTTTTCCTAGTTAGAAATATATATGTGCAATGAGTTGATGTTAATGTGACAGATCTTCAACTGGAAAAAATGCAATTGCCAATGACCAATTGGAAGATTGTCTATCTATGGATAGTCATTCAACTATCAGACCAATATCACTTTCATTTCTCATTTTGATTACTAGATAATCATCATTACGACGAACAAAAATGAGACCATTTACCTGCCATACATACTTATGAGAGAGTTGAGTCTTTTCATAGTCTGACCGAAACTCATTTGCAATCAGTGGCCTTCTTTTCTTCTCCAATCTAGCTATCATTCCAGTTCCTGGTCTAGTTGTTGAGAATACTATTAGAATATCCGGCTGATGCAGTTGTTGAAGAGAGCAGTCTATGTTCATTTTTAATGTCGTTTGCAGCTATATTCTCATTAGGCACTTTTGAAAATGTGCAGATTAGACTATACAGATATCCACCCTCACTCTCGTGCAGCCTAGAGATCAAGAAGCCATCATGATGCTGTTCATCTTTTGTCCGCGATACTTTCAAATGAAGCATTCTTCGCTCATCTTCAATTTCCTCAATTTGTGCCTTCAGAGATGCATTTTTTATCAAGAACAGAAATATCAGAATTCAGTTCTACATACTTTTTGGAAATACTCTGATGTTGAGTATTTTCATCTTCAAGTTCACGCTGTATTTCAGAGAGACAGTAGAGTTTTTCACGAATTTCACTGATATTAGTACTCACTGCGTTATTATCTCTTTGATGGACTGAACACTAGCATTACAAGCATCAATAGCAACCATTAGTTTATCAAGCTTATCTTCCGAAAGCATGGTGTTCTCAATGAACACACTATCATTTTCATCTGAATCTAAGTCAATAATATTCACTTGCACTAGTAGCGCACTAGTAGCTTAACTTCCTATGTTTCCTTGGATTGGACTGAACCTGAT
Source organism: Andricus quercusramuli (assembly GCA_932178445.1). Taxonomy (NCBI): domain Eukaryota; kingdom Metazoa; phylum Arthropoda; class Insecta; order Hymenoptera; family Cynipidae; genus Andricus; species Andricus quercusramuli. The sequence continues at coordinate 233,484 of CAKNXH010063277.1, forward strand.
GGTTGGGATCTAAATTTTGTAGATTCACTTTATCAAAGGGGCCGCTACATATCACGAATTCATTTTTTGAATTATACGCATTATGATTACAGCTTTCCCGGTGACTCCAATATAGACTTTGCCACAAGAACAAGGGATTTTATATACTCCTGGATCACTTAAAGGTGCCTCTTCATCTTTAGGGTTTTTTAGAAGCTGTCCTATTTTCGCAGGTGGCTTAAATATAGTTTGGATGTTGTGTTTGTTGAGAATACTTCCTATTTGTTCTGTAATACCTTAAATGTAGGGTAGGATGGTGGTCATTTTTCTCTCTCTTTCTTTAATAGGTTGTGTTAACTTGTTTTTTTGAGTGTATTTTCTTATTGCTTCATTAATTTGTTTGTTTGTGTAATCGTTTTGTATCAGGATTAGTTCAACATTTTGTAATTCCTTCTGTTAGTTATCTTTATCTGTTATGGAAACAGCTCTGTATACAAGGGAGTCGATATTTATTTTATGTAAAAGATCTAATGCCTTTCTGTCTGAATATTGTAGCTGTTCTATCCGCAATACAAGATATATAGGGAACGACTAAGAATGCTTCAAGATTTTTTGATTCTTTTCAATCACCTGAATTATAAATGTTGCGAATTATGGTTTCAATTGATCTTTTTCTCAAATTAATAACTGGATTACCATTACTGGTCAAAATTTGTTGCAATAATTCAATGTTCTGTGGTCTGAATTATAAGAATGATAATTTAATAGCTCTTTCTCTGATTCCAAAATCATCCCTTTCTTTTCTGATTATGGATGTTGTAATAACAAATGTAAATATCTATCGAAATATTAAGAAAATTAAGTATGGAATTCACTTATTTTTCATACGCAAATTCAAGATTTCAATCCTAGCTGTTGAAAATATCTAGAACTTCTTGTAGATTTTGCTCAGGAGTGATCAGGAACATATCATCAATATACCTTTTATAAAAAGATACATTCAAACTAAGTGAAGATAAGAATTCAATTTCAAGAGCTGATTACAATATCAGCTATTGCTGGTGATAATGGAGAACGTGTAGCTATTCCATCCATTTGTTTGAATTTTTTATTAATAAACTTGCGAAATGTGGATCTGACGCCAAACTCTACTGCGTTAAAAAAATCATGTTCGGGTATTAGCGAACACTAAACCTGAATTGAATGACGATTTCGGGCATTTCTTGCAGTGACCTTGTTACCATTACGAGGGCCTTCGAACGTTAACAGGCAGGGCCGGGTGAATAATGTTTGTTGGATTTGGGTGGATGACGAAACCTGATACAACTGACGCCTTGAGTGCGGTCCTGCTGTTGTTTGTCACGCTTGACTGAGCCACTGCCTCTTCTCTCAGCACCGCGGTTCTTTCATGACGAAGCTGTCGTGGCATCAATTCTCGGAATATGGTAAATCCAATGTAACCACTCCTAGGTTCCACTGTATTTGAAACAATCAAATCCCATTTATTTTTGATACATTATAAGGTTGACCCAGGTTGTCGCAGGTATATCCCAGAGACAACCAGTCGAATATCCTGCAAGGTGGGAATTTTGATATCACAGCGATATCTCCAGGATATCTTGGATATACATGGGACGTTTCTGGGATAATAAAATCTCCCAATTAGGATATTAAAATTCTTGTATATCCTATTCAGGACATATTAATACACGAGGAACATCCCATAGACATGCGAGAGATCCTGGGTATATTCCTGGAATATCAAAATTTTTTCCTTGCAGGACATCCGATGGGTTATCCCTGGTGAGTCCTTGTGACAACCTGGAAAAATCATAATTTTGGGATGAGTGCTGATCCAATAAGCTTCGATTTCACTGAATCCAGAGTTCTATCAACTTCCATTTTAATTAATGGCAGGCAATGATTTAAATGCTATACTCATGATTTATTATCCTTTGATAATTTTTAAACTTGTTTTTGTTTATTGGACCTTCAGAACCAAAAAATTACTAACGAATCAAAAAAAAGGTCCAAACTAGAGAAGAATTAATTAATTGTAATTCAGACTTTAAGACCAGAAATTTCCGTGAAGAATTATAATTTACATTTTACAATAGGAAACTTTTTACATAGAGTAGGAATTTTGGAAAAGGATTTATATTCTGGTCACAATTCAAATCTTCCCTTCTACAAATTTTGAAAAAAGGATCTTGCTATATTTCTGAGTTATAAAATCGGTTCAATTTGAAAGAATATTCGTCTTTTAAAGCTTCTAATAGGTAAACGGTATTGGAAATTATGATAACAGTTTTATCAGATTCAGTAAGTACATTTTGTCCTTGAAACTGACTCTGATTGTATGTAAATAACTGATAGAGACAAGAATGACGTTTACATTCCAAAGATAACGACTATAGGATATGTGTCTCATATAATCTCTTGAAGAAATAGAATATTCATCGATTACTTTGTAAATTGAATTTTTCATCAATACATGAATCAGTTTTCCCTGCAGTTCGGGAAGATGAGGATTATTTCCACTCTCGTCTTATCCTTGGCGGTGATATTCAATTCTACAGGTTAATATGATACTCAAATATATCTATAATTTTAAGTCATTTTTTAGGCTCTCCTTACTCGAGCCAGAGGCGAATGCTTCAATCATACGAAGAGTAATTGTCTGTGTGCAAGTATGTTTTTTTTTTATTTTCAATCAACCGCTATCTTGATTTTTTTCAAAATTTTAAACTTGTGGGATCATTATGTGCTTTTTCTGTCTACTCTTTACTCTACAGCACCTTATTATATATTTTTTGCAGTCATTAATCATTCTCAGTTAGTAAATATATAAAATGGAATTCTTGTGATTCATTTTCGGGAAATTTAGGACTCTTAGGCAATTTGAGAAATTTAGAAAGTTTGGCTTGTAAATCATATGACAGTCAAATGATCAGTTTGATTATGAATGAAATAGCAAGGCAGCATCTCAGGAATCAGGGACTTGTATCTCCCAGATTGTTGTGAGTTATAATGAAAGTGGAAATCAGATGATTATTCATCATATCGTGATACGCCCCAGTTGATGGTGAAAGGAGTGAAGTAACAGACGCCTTCTGGGACACTTTAAATGCTACGACAAGTACTTGCTATCATGATGAAAGAATCATTTTACTGAGAGATGTGAATGGATGGGTTGGTATCTAACCTCAGGGTACAGGAAGGGTGATATGTAATTCAGGGGACCCTGAAGCAAATGGTAACGGAGACAGATTAGTTACCTTATGTTTGGAAAAGGGCTTGTTTATTGCAAATAATTTGTTTAGGCATAAAATGATCCACATCTACAGCTGGTGCAGAGGAGATAGCCACAGTTTTATTGACTCTCTTATTGCGGATAAAAGACCGAAAGAGCTAGTAAAAAATACAAAGGTGATAAGGGGTTCTGAATGCAATACTGATTATTACCTTCTAGTCACAAAAATGAACTTAGGTCAAGCAATGACGAAGTCTGCGCAGCCGGCCACGAAAAGCAACGAGCGTATCAAAAAAAGTTGAACATCATAGTCTTGAGCGATGAGGAGAGAAGTAGACAGGAAAATGATCACAAAGAGAGGAAAGTAAAACTAGAAGTCACAGGAAGTGAAGATAAAATCATAACAGAAGAGAAGAAGGAAATGCAAATCGTCTTTGAAGGAAGCAAGGAACTTTTTTATAAATTGGCATCGATCAGTATGGAAGAAAGTAGAAGTACAGAGTTAGTCTGAATGAGAAATAAAGAGGGTGAAATGATGTATGATACCGACGAGGTACGAGAGGCTTTCAGACACTCGTTTGATGAATCATTGGGAGATGAAGCCACATTTAGGGTAACACAACTGTGACATAGAGCACGATGCGTTAGAAAATCCGATTGGGAGTGTATGTGCCACTATGGTTAAGGATATAATTAAGAACATAAAGAATGGTAAAGCTGCTGGTGTAGATATTATTAACGCTAGAATGCTTAAATACGTTAGCGACTACATACCTTACAGGTTGTGCGAGTTGATAAATTTATGTACCGAAATGGGAGATGTATCAAATGACGGAAAAAGGGGGATTATCGTCCAAATGTATAACAGAAAGAAAGATAAAAGAAACTGAAATAACTACAGAGTTATCAGCTCACTGAGTACCGAAAGTAAAATTTATTTGAAAAATACTTACTCACAGGGTAATCGAAATAAGAGAAGAAAATATATGTAAAGTCCAAAGTGAACTGATGTATGAATTATCATGTACGGATCAAAGATTCACCTCAAGGCAGATCACAGGAAAAAGTTTGAGAGTAAATAAAAGAGTTTTCTGTGCATTTTTTGATTTTGAAAAAGCGTTTGACTGGTTCGAGATTATGCAAGGTTTTAGACGACAATGCGTTATGTTCTTATGACTATTTATTATCATTACTTCATTATAATTAATGTATAATTAAAATAATTATGTTACTTCAAGTACCTGGGACCGTGGTTGAATATATATGACTCGACTGGAATTTTAATGACATTCTATCTTTTGGCATTTGCACCAGAATCAGGAGAACGATTAAAAAAAAATGAAGACCACCCTTACCAACATGCGATTTTCTACTGTAGACAGATGTAAAACTATGTTTTCTGTTGCAGGGTTGAGTTCACAGACTTCAAACCCTGGATGTGGTGTTCCTTGTTCCGGAATTCCTACTTTAGCTGACCAACATCATGCACCGGGTTCTTCGAACAGGTCTTCGCCACCTGCAGAGCCTTCTTTTCGTGCCAAGTCCAGATCTGCTTCTGCCAGTCATTCTTCCTCATACATACTTGGATATAAACTAAGAGAACTTGAATTTCTTCGGTTTATTCCCCACACAAATCCTTCGCGGCAATTCGAAATTCGAAGATACACTTTTCCTCGCAATAAACCAATTCAATTCAGAAGAGAAAATAATATTTATCGCCCTATGCCTACAGAGGAACAACTTGTATTATCAACGTCTGATGGTGACGTCTTTGCAATAGTGGAGGATAACAGAAAACTTCCCGGAATGTTTATAGAAAGAAGATTGACTCAAAAACGCGGAAAAATAAACATATACACCGGAGCGATTAAACAAATGACCCCAGAAGAAATCCGGGAAACTCCATTAGGCAACAATTCATCAATTCTGAAGAGTTTCAAAGTAATAAGGATAAACCACTCTCCTCCACATCTCATCAGATTTCCAATATTACAAAGATTTGAAAGTTAGAGTCTGACTTATCCAGGACTTTTCAATTCTTCACGCCAAAATCATTAGAATGCTGAAGAATTTTGTTAGAACGGATCAATTGGTCCTCATGAAACTTTGGTCTCATTTTATATCTTTCAACTTGAAAGCGGACTAAATAAGACATCATCATGTGATGGACATTCTTGCCTAGCCCCGGGTCAGTCGCGTACTACTTCGAGTTTTTTTCGCAATTTGGTCTTTAGCCACGTTGATTTTAATATTTCTGTCTGATTATACTGTGATGTATTAAATTTTCATTGAATCTCTTTTTAACACAAGTTTTTGAATACATGTTGAATAAAAGGATTTTTGAAATGAACAAACACTTTTTTTCTCATTAACTACATGAACTTCAACACATGCACGTTTCAATTTCTTAGGGCATGCAATCAAATGTAAAAATTACAGAAGTTCTACTCCTCTAACACAATGAAAATATGTACCACAATTTTGGAAATAAACAAATTGCCTCCTTGTGTTCAATAACAAAAAATATATATATATGAAATTCATGAACAATTCAGATAGCAAAGATTAAATCAGGTCAATTAAATGAAAGCGTTTCAATTAAAAAATTCTATTTTATTTGTCGTAAGAAAAATGTTTAAAATAAAGGATTCACCTCACTTCAACTGAAGTAAAATATCAATTTGAAAAACTCAATTATATTATTGAATAGAATAATCAAATGTATCTATAATTTTCAGTCAATTTTCGAGCCTACCAATTATCTGAAATATTTTCAGGGTGTTTACCCGACATATGGTTTTGAATTTCCGGCCAAACGTTAATTTTTCTTGATAAGTTGGAAAGAGATCAAAACATTCTAATGAATTCAAATGATTTTCAGTCAGGAGAATTACAATTTTTATTTGAAACCTTGAATTTTGTGAAAGAATTATAATATAATTAATAGCCCTGCTACAAAGTCTAAATTATAATTCTTCACGCAAATTTCTTATTACAAATCTTAAATGCGTTCATTCCCTATAATTTCTAAGTACCAGAAAATAAAGCTTACGTTCCAAGCTAATAAAAGAACAAAATTCAGAATGAATTTCGCAAGAGACTTTTGCTTCTAACACTAAAACTAAGAAGCTTTATTCATTGAGGAATCTGAACCGAATCCCTTCAGAAATTTAGAGGCTGATTGACTTTTGCAAAGTTTTCCAGCACAGTTTAGGACAATTTCCTTCAAAATTATAAAAATAAAACAATTGCAAAACTTCTGCTGATCGTAATCTTGGAAGTTTTTTCAATTTTTGACCTCTATAATCATTGAATGATTTCTAAAATCAGAACCTTTGTCATTGAAAATTTTTGTTCTTTCAATGTGAAAAATTAGTGATTTTTTTTATTTTTTGCTATTAAAAAAATGAATTAAAAAATGTGTATCATATTTACCTTAATTTACTTCGAAATTTCAGTTCTTGATTGATTACAATTCAAATTTGCCTCCAATAAAATGAAAAAATTGTTCGAATTTCAATTTACATCTGTTATAAAAATTTTGAAACTGGAATACTTTGCACTCAGGTCATTCAAAATTCGAAAAATTTGGAATCAAATAAGTGGATAATTTCCCACCATTAGGCCACTCAGTTCCAAATTATGAAAGTTTGATTGATAGAAATTTCCCAGGCTACTCGATTTACATTGTTCATTTGATAAAGTATCGAACTGTAATCATAAAACTTTTAGCAACTTCAATTTGAAATTATTGAACAATAAAGGAATGCTTTGGCTTGAACAATTTTGGACTTCTGAAATTATACGATTCTTTTCAAAGTCAACATTATTTTTCTACCAATGTTATCAAATATTTGATTCAAAACAACTGAAAGGAGCTATCTTTTCAATTTTTAATAGTGCATGGACTTTTCATAATAAATTTTTGAAATGATGCATACAATTTTGAAAATTCTAGTTTATTTAAAGAACTTTTTGAATACGTCATTTTCGAGAAGAAGTATCAAAATCCCTAGTCAAACAAATTTATGTCTTCGAAGAGTCACATCCCACAAAACGCTGAACCAATCAGAGTAATGGGTAGAAGCTGCTCCATTGACGAACACAGTTCCTAGCAGGCGGCTGGGAAAAATAAAATTTACTATTTTATAAATATATTTGTTGCTTGAAATTCTCGAAAATCAGCGGCTAGTCATAACCAAGTCTCATTAAAAAATACAATTTTGCTTAACCCATCGAAATTTTCATTGCACAAATTTTTAGAATTTTTTTAGCTTGAAATATTTTGCAATTGAAAAAAAGCACGGCTGAGCCACCCGGGTACCCTGACAGAAAAAGCATGATTTTCGTACAGTATATCATAAAAATAAAGTTTGTTGAAATAATGTTATTGTTTTCGTAATATGTTATATACGAAGCAACGCCGGCGATGTCCAAAATGTAGTCCAAGAGTAGAGAATAGAGAGAAGGGTAGAGAGTAGAGACTAGATAGTAGAGTGGAGAGTAGAGTGTAGAGAGAAGAGTAGAGATTAGAGAGTGGAGTGGAGAGATGGGAGTAGAGAATAGAGAGTAGAAAGTGGAGAGTAAAGAGTGAAGTAGAGAATAGAGAGAGTGTAGAGTGGCGAGTAGAGAGTAGGGTAGAGAGTAGAGTAGAGAGTGGAGTAAAGAGTAGAGTAGATTGGAGAGAGTAGAGACTAGAATAGAGTTTCGAAACTAGACAGCAGAGAGTGGAGGTAAGAGAGTAGAGAGTAGAGGGCAGAGGGTAGAGAGTAGAGTAGAAAGTGGGGAGTACAGAGTAGGGTAGAGAGAAGAGTAGAGAGTAGAGAGCATAGAGTTGAGAGTAGAGAGTAGAGTGGAGAGTAGAGAGAAGAGTAGAGTAGACAGGAGAGTAGAGTAGAGAATCGAGAGTAGAGAGTAGAAAGTAGAGTGGAGAGTAGAGAGAAAAGCAGAGTAGAGAGTAAAGTGGAGAGTAGATAGAAGAGTAGAGTAGAGACTAGAGTGAGGAGTAGAGAGTAGAGAGAACAGTAGAAAATGGAGAGAAGAGAGTGAGGAGTAGAGCGTAGAGAGTAGAGTAGAGCAGAGTGTATGGAGTAGAGTATAGTAGATTTTTGAGAGTAGAGTAGAGGTTGGTGTAGAGTAGAGAGTAGAAAGTAGAGTCGATTGTAGAAAGTAGAGTATCACCTTTTGGCATATTTGCACTGTCACACTTTACAAATCCTGGTTATAGTGACATTCTAGGTTTTTTGAAGGCCTTTTAGGTGTTCAAATACAAATTCGTTCCGGCAATTTGAAATTCAAAAAAACACTTTTCCTCGCAATGAATCAATTTATTTGAGAAAATAACATGATGTTCTTCTACCTATGTCAAGCAGGGAACAAGCTGTAACTTCAACGTGTGATGGTGATGTACTTGCAATAGTGGAGGGTAAGCGAACACTTCATTGCATGTGCAGAATAAGGTTTGGCGTGCAAAATCTTTTAAAAATAAACATGCACAGCGCGGATAAAGACATGAACTCAGAAAAAATCCTAGAAAATCCATTAGGCACCCGAACACCAAGGTCAAAAAATGTTTAAATATTAAGGGTTGTAGTAGTAGTCTATCCCTGGGTTAGTTGCTTCGAAGGTAAAAGATTACTAGTTACTACTACTACTTCGAGGCTTCTTGCGATTCGGTTTTTAGCCACGTTGCTTTTTGAATTTGAACATTTTTCGTCTGATCATACTAGAAATTATTCCGTTTCCATATATTCTATTGTTAATACTAGCTTTCGAATACTCGTTGAATAGAAGGTTTTTCAAAATAAAAATAAAAAATTTTCATGATGAACTGCAGATTTATCCAATTTTTAGTTCCATTCTTCTCCGTGAATCTGCATCGTCGTTAAATTCGTTTCAAAGGGCCATATTCCGTGCTCAGATTACATGCACCATACTTATTTAGGAGTAAATATCAAAAAAATATTACTGTTGACGAATTGTCCTTATTCTGATCAATCCCGTCTGACTTGAGTGACAATTTCGGACAGACTGTTCCAATAGATTTCGCTTTTTACTTGTATGCTATCTGAGCTATCGTAGATGATCGAACCAGTCAAAACAAAGGGGTACTCAATCAATTCGAAACGACTGTTACTTAATAATGACACAATATATAAAAGGGCATTTTTGATCAAGAATTCGTATAATAATAAATGTTGCTTTGAACCACAATTCAAATTATAATAATTTAAATAGATTTCTAGTTGATTCAAGCATAATCCTTGTCAAGTCATAATCGAAATCTAGTAACTCAAATTGAACGCATATAATTCCAGTGGCAGCATAATGATTTATGATGAAATTGTAGCAATTTCAACTGAATTCTCGTTAATTTAAATTCAGCTTAGTTAATCTTGATGTAAATTGAGCTAATTCAACTTTGAATCTAGGTTTTTCAATAGAGTTCGGAGTGATTTCAGTGATTACAACTCAAAACTGAATGCTAGTTAATTTAAAATTAGTTTCAGTTAATTGTTCAATATTTCATAAACTTGTATCTCTCCCATTTGAATTCTTATTAATTGAGACAGGATTTCTTATTTCAACTTTCTTCAAAACTTCAAATTGAAACTTATTAATTCAATCTAGCATATGCCGACAACTAAGGCTTTCATTGGAAACTATACTTTGAAACAGTACGATTGGGATATTGATTTTTTAATTTTTTAGTAATCGAATTTAAAATTGTTGAATTTAAGACGTTTTTCGCCAAATGATATTCAACCAGGAAGTGTCACAGATTAAATTGGTAGAATTTCCAAATTTCTTTTCTAAAGTCGAAAAAACTCGATAATGTCTTTTCATCCCAGGCCTAAGATGGACATCGTCCACCTTAACCAAACTCTTAGTCCCAGAATAATCATCAAGGCTAATGTATACGCAAATTATTTTAAAATACTCTAAATTCTTGTGTTCTTAATTATTTTCCATCCTAGATATTTTCGACATTTTAAATGAAAGTATTTTAAAATTCTATCATTTTAAGTTATAAAACTCATTGGGGCAATATTTTAAAGCTGAAAACAACTGAAATTGAATAATTTATACTAGAATTACCCATGAAAGTCTCAGTTGTCGATATATTTCAAATTGAATTAATAGGTTAGATATTGAAAGTTGTTTTAGTTGATGATGAAATTCAAATATGCATATGGTAAATTTCATGTGATTCATTATGAAAAAAATGTTTGTAGGTTTCAAAAATTACTTTATTTGACAAATAGATCCATAAACTAGAGATAACAATAGATTTTTAGGGAATACAATGAATTGCAGTGTCATATAACGAAAAATTTCAAAGTTCAAAGATCAAGCTAGTAGTAAACCGTCTTGCAATCGACGCGACTAACCTAGGGCTAGGTGAGGCTGCCCACCAGATGACGATGCTCTGTTCGCTTCCTGCTCGAGCCGAGAGCTTTGAATGAAACGAAAGTTTTATGAGGGACAAATAACCCATTTCAAGAAATTTTTTTTTAACATTCCAGGGGCTTCCGAGTGAGAAATTTTCAAGCCCGAAATATCTCAGAATCTAACTTTCAAATTTGTTTAGTATTGGAAATCTGATCAAATGTGGAGGAGAGTCTTCTATCCTTACTATTCTGAAACTTCTGTAAATTGGTGCATGGTCGCCTAATGGAGTCTCACGGATTTCTCCTGGGGTCATTTCTTCAATTACTCCACTGTACATGTTTATTTTTGACCGTTTTTGAATGCCGAATCTCAATGTATACATTCCACGAAGTTTTCTATTTACCTCCACTATTGCCAATATATCACCATTGGACGTTGACAATACAGTTTGTTCTTCGGTTGGAACAGGCAGAAAGACATCTAATTTCTTTCTCAATTGAATTGGTGTATCGCGAGGAAAAGCGTACCTTCGAACTTCAAATTGCCGTGATGGATTTGTGTTCGGTACAAGCCGAAGAAATCTAAATTCTTCAAATTTATGTCCAAGGATGTATTCAGAAGAATCACTGGCAGGGGGCGACCTGGATCTCTCACGACGAGGAGGCTTGGTAGCAGGAGGAAAGCTGTTCGCAGAATTCGAAGCGAGATCTACGTCTGGAAAATAGGGAATTTTTGAACGAGGACGACCACGTCCACGGTTTGAAGTCTGTGAGCCTAATCCTGGAAAAAGAAAGATAGATTTACATTTTCTTACAAGAGGACATTGTAGGCAGATGCGGGTGGTACTTTCTAAAATTCTTTTTTAGAAATCCTTTTCGCGATTCCGATGCGAGAACCAAAAATTAAAATGTCCGTCAAATTGATTCAAATCGCTAATATTTAAACATGACCCTGAACACTTACAGTGTGCCATAAAATGAAGATGGGAGAATCTGTACTAGGTCATGCCAAAAGTTGAAATTAAGGAACAAAATAAAAAAAATTTGTGAATTTTCAAGTCAATCGTCGACGGGGATGATAATCTCTATGTTATTCTTGAACTATCTCAATTCGAAAGAACTTTAAATTTTCAAAATTTCCAAAAAATTATCAGGCATGTTAAGAAATATAATGAATTGGCGGTCAAGCAAATTGGTTGGCAGCGCAACTGTCCAGTATAGAGAGACGTGTAACTCCATCTAGAAAGCATAAAATCATCACAGAATGTTCAAATTTGAGAAAAAAAAACACAAGATGTCGGTTGAAATGCTAGAAAAATCATTTTTGCTTTAGAAAGCATTCGATGGTCTCAGAAGTCCAGAATTCAAACTAAGATTTGAACTAAAACTGAAACTGAACTAAAACTAACACTTTTAGTAAGTTCATGTCTCCCCAAGCTATGCTACTAACATCTTATGCTTTCTTGAAAATGGTGTAGGGACAACAACATCGTCCCAAATTCTTACAGTTAAAAAACCATCTGGGAACATCTCAATGCAAATCAATTCTACATAAAACAAGTTTGCTTCTCTTTGAAGAAAAAATACAACATACCAATTTGCCTTGCACACTAACTCCAAAAATGTATTAAAACTTCACCTTTTTCTATCAAACACTCTCAGACTTGACATTTTGTCTACATTGGACCGATCATCATTCGACTAATCTCATTGGAATAAAGATCTTTCCACTCAGAAATAAGAAACAAAATTTGATAAATTACTTCCAGTAAGGCACAAACCACTAACACAACCAAAAACGTCTTTGAAGATCCTCTCAGCAAAGAAATGATTTTAGCCTTATCTAAAGGACATAATCTTGCAGTAGCACGCTCCGAAATCCCGACAGAAGGAATCATCAGTAATTTGGAATCCGAAATATATAGCCTGTCATCCAAAAAAGCTAATGACAAGGCAAAAAAACAGTAATAATAAATAAAGAAGACTTTAAGAAGAAAATCATGGAACTTCTAACTGACGGTACATATGAATAACTAAAAGACCCCACGAAAGCAATAGGTAGCTAAAAAAACCCTTCTAAAAGACTTTAAACTTGGAAGGAAAACAATATCTAGATTAATACCTACAAATTTCATCTCTCCAAAACTTTACGGATTTCCAAAAATCCACAAAAAAAAAAACTTCAAATTCAGACCGATCGTCAGCGCAATAAGTTCAACAACATACAACAAAGCACGCTACCTCGACAAAGACCTGAATCTTCCCACAAGAAACTCTATCACACACGTTCAAAACTCTTTTGACTTTATATGAAAGAAACAACAGATTCACATTCAACCCCAAGACATCCTAAAGAGTTTTGACGTATTATCTCTCTTTACGAAAGTACCAATCTGTGATACAATCGATATTATCAAATCCTTTGCTAACCCCCCCCCACCCACAATTTTCATACCTCTGATAGAAGACTCTCTCAATAATACTTCTTTTTCAATAAATAATTGTACGAACAAACCTCAGGAGCAGCAATGCAATCTCCAATCTCACCTGTAATAGCTAACATCATCATGGAAAATCTAGAAACTAAAATTATCAATCAAACCAAGCTTAAGCCGGAATTTTTGTGCCATTACGTTCAAGAAACGTTTTTCATCTGAAGGTAGGGACTAGATGAACTACCGAAGTTTTTTTGTTTCATCAATCGATTCCACCTTAATATCCACTTCACCATGGAAATTGAACAAAACAGAAGCTATCATTCATCAAGTCACTTGTATACAGAGTGTCTCCATGAAAGATAAAGATTAGGAAGAATTCTCAACAAACACAAATCCAAACCATACTTAAACCCCCTGCAATAATAGGATAACTAGGAGTATGTAAATTTTATTTGACGAAACAACGGTCAACACAAAAACGTACAATATTTTCTTAAGAAAACATAGAGAAGCAATTGAAATCTTGAAACACCCTAATAAAATTAATAGGGGCGATGAATATAATACCAATCCGATTTGGCCTTCCGTCATCCTGATTTTTCAAAAAGGACTTGATTGGCCAATCAAGTTCGACCAGCCCCCATGGTGGGGCGCTCTGGCAAATGGTAGGCATCATAGAGAATATATATAAGAACAACATAAGCTGAAACTTCAGTTTCAGGTTAGCTCTAAAGAAGTAAATTGCAATGTTCACAAAATGTCGGCAAGATTCGTAGTTTTGAACACGATTGAAACCCAAAAACTCTCCTTTATTATAAATCTTATATTCTTCATTCTTATCTAATTCTTTACTTTCCAACACTTTTTAATAGAATTTGATGGATATTTTATAGTTTAAGTTTACATATAAAACTGTTGGCTGCAAATTCAAATTGAAACCCCTAATAGTAAAAGAACTGCATTCAAAATGCAGAAAAAGGAATAATTTTACACTGAGAAATTTTAAATGAAGCATTCTTGATGGTTTAAACTGTTTAACTTCATAATTATAATTCTTTTCCAGAATTTCTTGTTTTAAAACAAACATATTTTAAATATTTTAAAATATGAGAAACCTCTTAAGATCTTAAAAAATCGTCTGGATTCAATAAAATTGATTAAAATCTTTTAAACTGCCCGGAAAAAATTAAAAAATTGACAAACAATTTTAAATCTCTCATCGGGTAGACACCCTTTCAATATTTCAGATCATTGGATAGTGGAACAGATTGTAATTTTCGGAAAGTTTTAAAATGTTCTTAGTGTTACATGTTTTAATTTTTCTATTATATTTACCAATAGAATCAAGGATAAGCGGCAAAGATAAAACAAGAGCAGAAACGATCCTCATCTTTTCAAATTAGAGAAAAAACTGATTAATTTATTCTTAAAAAATCTGAATAACAATATAACTGATGAATACTCGTGTGCTCTTTTGGATAAATTAGATCATATGAGATATTTACATTTAATTAGAGTTCATTCCCTGAAAAAATGTATTTACTGAACTCGCTAAAACTGATATCACAATTCACGTAATCCTTTACGTTTTAACTAAATCCGTCGTTTTTTTAGAGAATGTATATGGTATCTACTATAAAAGCTAATTCGAAGATTAAAAAAACTAACGAAAATTCTAGAAAAACAGGCTTTTCAAAAGATTTCAATGATGATTCAGAAATATTGTAACCCACTTTCTTCAAGATAAAGAGAGGAGAGACTCAAATTCTGACGAATTTTGTCTTGAAAAAGCGATGTTGGAAATTTTTCTTTTTCGAAGTCAGAATTAAAATTAAAATTCTTTTTAGAAACTTCCGTTACATGTCAAAAGTTTCTTGTTCAAAGTCAAATTATAATCCTCAACGAATCTACCTGTTCAAGGGTCAAAATTATAATTCTTTACTAAAACTCTCTGCCGCAACTTGAAATTGTTTTTCATGAAAAACATGCTTTTTCATTGAATTTTTTTGAGTTGAGTTTTAAATTTTCTCCGGTGTTTCACAGACCAATGGTGAGCCGTGAAAAAATGCAACTTTTGAAATTCTATTGAATGAACATTATTTGTCAATAGCAAGTCGTTTAATAAAAAAGTGGACTTTTTTAATAGGCGCTAACATAATAATTTTTTCCACTATGTATAATTTTTTCGCCTTGGCAGGGGGCACTCATGAGTTGTAAAAATAAAATCTCGGCTCCGATTATCTTAATCTGGAAGAGAATATTTCTAAGATTACTTCTGTCGCTCAGGCAGATTTCGAAAAGGTACAGAAAAATTACGCAATGTTTGCGTACTTATCCAATGAAACTTTGCTTAGAATGGAAAAGAGGATTTTGTCTCCGCTTTTTATTATTTATTTTTTGTTAAATTTATCATTGATAATTGTCATTCGTTGTTTATTGCTTATTGTTAATAGATCATGAAAGGTGTTTATATAGTTTAATAGATTCATTTAATCAAAAATAATACAATTGATACTTATTATATTTCTGTATTTTCAAATTGAGATTTTCTTCTTTATAAGCGTCAAACAATAATCTGCATTTATCATAATTTTATTTAATCTTATAGGCCTTTAGGATACGTCAATCGATTTGTTTCTTCTATCTTACAATCGTTATAAAAATGTATAAATTTGTACATATCATAATTTAATTTGGTCCTAGAATGTTTCTAAATACGCTAATCGATTTATTATCTCGAAATAAAAATTCTGTATTTGTTATGTTGTTATATTGCTAATTGAGAAATGAATCATTCAGGAACAATGAGTTTGAACATTTCAAATTTTCAAACATAAGAATTTTCGTATGAAGATAGATATGAACATTCTATAGTTGAATGACGATTTCCATTAATTTACATTGTTACTAGGTTCATATTTTGAGCTGATTTGGAATTTGCAATCCTGTTAGAGCGAGGGTCACTTTCCACTGGAGTACGAACACATTTAGATCGCCTAATCCGCTCTTGAATTTGAGCATCATTCATAGATTCCTCACCATACAAGTGTCGAGTTATAGCCATTGTTTGTCAACATAAATGGCCATGGTTATAGCCAAATTTATTCATTTATTTTTATTTCTTTATTTTATTTCATTTATTATAAATTTTTGATATTAGCACAAGTTACAAAGCTAGAAAACAAGGCCGGGCACTTCCCTCGTATATCGTGTATATGTCCTTATATGTCTTATATATGTCCTTTGAAATCATTTTCGTTATTCATATCAATTGTATTATATAACGTTCATTACTGCGTTAAGCTAAACGCTCCAAATAATACAAAGATTCCGGAAATTATTCCATAACTCTTAAAATAGTGAAAAGATATTCCGGGAGATATAGAAAAATTTCCAACCAAGTAAAATTTTGACAACTTATTTTTTCGGTATGGAAACGTTTACAGAGACGCAGTCATGCCATGAAACACTGCGCAGAAACACATCAAATTTGGTGTAACCACAATGATTTCTATGGTAGTATTAACAAAACGAAGCTGACAATACTTATAATTATTTCTTATCATGTCTAACTGATAACGCTCTGTTATTTGATGGGTTTTCTTCAATTCAAAATCCGTTGCAGCGTTCAATCGTTAATGGGTAATTGTCAAATTGTAGGCAAATTTCAGCACCTACCGTGGCAATCATATAATTAATAGGAATTAAATATTGCATAACGGAAATTGATCTTATCATATGTAAAAATTTCAAGTCCAAGAGGGGCAGTTGTGAAAATAAGAAATAATACTGAATCCATGCGCACGCGCATATAATTAGCCGCATGCTGTTCAATTGTACTGTATACGGTAATGATGGGAGAAAAATGTTGGAGTTCAACCTTTTTTAATGTTTATAAAAAACAACAAATTTTAATTCTGAAAATTCACCTACTTATAAAAGAAAACACCGCCAAGCAAGTAACGGAATGGTTTTTATTTTTTTGTTTTCACCCCGAAAATGGTTTTTAACGCACTTACGGGAATGACATTTTTGTTGTCAAGATGAACTTTTGAGCTTTAATATCGGATTCACGAAAAAGAGAGTTAATATTTCAAGCTCAATTTTATAAAATCTTGTATTAAACGATATGCCTAATATTTCTGTATTTATTACTCAACTGTAGCTACAATATTCCACTAGAAAAAAAGACGTACGGTAATGACGTCTAAGATTGGAAGAATTGAAGGACAGGCTTCAAGGCTTTTACAATATTATTTATTTGACTTCAAAAATGTGCATACATTAAATTTTTGTTCATGTGAAGTTTACAAACTTGATGCTTTAGGCGTTTTTCAGGTTACTGTATAAAAAAAAGTAGAACATCAGCTTATCCTGGTGCAAAGTGAGGTTGGGACGCAGTACGGTAATGACGCTCCGGGTGTTCTCATATTGAATTGAAGTAAATAGGAACAGAAATGAAAAAAAAAGAACTGACCATTTTGTAGAGGATGATAATAAGTGTTTATTAAAATTTCTTAAAATCAGCACGAGTTTCTAAAATAATGTTATATTATTGGGACTTCAAGTTTGTCTTCAATTTGACAAATACCCTAATATAAAAAGAAAACATAGTGCTAAAACGAGTGTAATATACACGGAAAAAATTACTTCTTGAGACTTGACTTGACTTTCTGAGACTTCAGGATAGGCCACAAAATTTCTGCAAATTTAATACAATATTTATTGCAATGTTTAAGAAAATCCTTGAAATTATTCAGAGTATAATGAAATATAATTTTGAAACTAGAATATTGCCTTCTTTATCCTTCTCCATAATTTTCGTAATTGATGATAGCAACTCAGCCTATTGGTATCTGTTAAATAGTTGTAACATATCTTTTTACGTTCTCATCCTTTACTGCGAAGGTATTAGAATTGTGTAAAATTTGACCCCCTCCCCCCTTGTTTTTGTCGAATGTTTACGTTTTAAGACCCCTTGAACCCGAAGAACAGGTTTTTACAAAATGTCTGTCTGTTTGTTGGTCTATCTGTCTGTACATTTTTAGTTTGTTAGCACGATAACTTTCGAAAAAATTAACAGATTGAATTGGATTTCGGTATACTCATTACTATTTTGGATAAAAATTTAAAAAGTGGACACCTTTGAGAAATTTTTGAGACCACTTTTTTCAAGATTTTGAAATTCTATGTACAGTTATTGGTAGTACTCAAGAAGACGAACACAATATCCTCTTAACTTTTTCCGATTAAAAAGAAAATTACCGCAGTTATAGCATTTTTAAAGTTCCAAAAAACAAACAAAAATGAACATTTTACGCCGAAAAATTCACGATATGAAAAAAAATCTGAAGAGGAAAACGTTGATTTTTGAACACCCTAAGATATTTTCCTAACAACTTTTTGAATTTTCGACAAAGAAAAAATTCACATTTCGATCGCACAAAAAATAATGAAAAATCTGAAATTCCATTCTGTGGTCAAATTATGCAAGGTGCAACAAAAGATGAATCAACCAAAATTTTGCACCGAAAAAAATTCACAAATTCTTTATTAATCACTTCTTGATATGACGCGTGGTTCTTGTTTTATTCGTAAAAAAAACAGCATTGAAAATAGAAAAATTAAATTTTCAGACCAATAGCATAAGCTACAAAAAAAGTGGTGAGATAAAATTTGTTCATTTAAAGAGGAGGTCGAAATTTGTTGTGTATCATGTTTCGATTGAGAGCTATTAGCTCCAGTTTTTAATAGGTGTTGTGTTTGCTGTGAAGACGTAAGTATGAGCGAAATGGATACTCTTCATAAATTATCACTAACTTAGAATATTGAAAATAAAATATGTGATTCGGATGAAGATTCTGAATATCTTATTGAATCTGATCACAAAACCCCCGAAAACCACTTCTAAAACTTTTACTTGAACAAATTTTAAGAGCCTCCCGGCAAAATGTTTTTCGTTCACCATATTTTGCAATTGTTTAGAAAATTTCGATTTGTATTGTTTCTTCCAACAAATAATGAAGACAGAGTGCTTTCTGCATATAATGTATACCATTTAGCCATTTCCCTTTCGGGGTAGGCGTGACACTACCCGATCCGGGTCGTGTTTCTGTAGGTGGATATTTTCTTGTAGTAAGTAGCTACAAGTGTGGGCTCACCACACCCACGACGAGCCAACAGCACGCAGTAGTATTCCTCAATGAGTACCAATCCAAGTACTTATCGCGCCCAACACTGCTTATCTTCAGTGTTCTAACAAGAACTGGGGGTTTCAGCGTGGTACGGCCGTATGCTATTAATTATTGAGAGCCATACCCCTTAATTTTTTTTCGAATAACAATAACGGTATCTTCAAAATCAATGATGACCATATTTGTGGTATTGGCACTAATTTACAGTGCAATGGCATGCGATGCGATCGACCGTCCTTGTACTGGAGCTAATGGTTCTCAAGGAAGTTGTTGTCGGGGGTAGCATTGTTAGAAGAATAATCCCACTTGGGCCAGAGGACGGTGTTATTATAATCCTGGAAAGTGACTGCTCAATGTATTGGGATGATATTTGAATCAATGTAGAAAAGAAAATCTCACTGACTAAAACATTGAAATGTTATGATTTTTCGATTTCTCCTTTTATCGAGGGGTTATTACTAAGTTTAACCTTTATGCAGGCAACCGGGTACCCGGGTACCCACCGCGTCACAATTTTATCGAGAATTGTTTAAAAAAATTTTGTTACGGTCTGCGCTTCCGGATCCTCGCAATTTGGCCTCTTCAGAAGCTACTGACTATGTTACATGTATAAAAAAAAAATTTCTTTTGTAAAAATGCAGCTGTTGAAAAAAATTAGCCCCAGGGGACAACCGGGTACCCGGGTACCCACTGGATAAAAAGTGACTTTCTGGATTTGGCGACTTTCCACTGCAAACTCCTGCTCCTGTATAGAATTTTCTACACTCTGTTAGAGGCTGTAGTTTTTTCTTCATTTAAGATTTCTCAGTAAGATGGAAGAATCTTGTAAGGGAGAAAAGGTGTGTTGAAATAGGTTTACGCGGATACGAATTCTACATTAGTTTCGTTTTATTTCGAAGGCTTCAATTCCTTTAATTCACCTGATCTGCAAAGGGGACGATTTCAGTTTTACTAGGATTTAGTTCACGGCCATGTAGTTCTCAGTATTTCCTCACGGTTTCCAATTTATCTCGAGCAGCATGCCATGATGTTGCAAGTATCACAAGATCATCCACTAATAGTAACATTGTAATAACGCTGCCGATAGTATAAATCCTTTCATACCTTTTTTTTCAACAAAATTTTACAATTCCAGCAAGGAATAAAATAAACAATAGAGAAAATATATAATCCCCCTCCAGCAATTCCTGAGCAACATCCACCTTGTCTGTGTAATAATTACCACGTTCAACTATCATACACTCATTATAGTAAAGTGGCTTCACCAGTCGCATGATGTTTGATGATTTTTGAAGATTGTGATCATATAATTTAGAGAAAACTTTATGTCATTACCTCAATTTTTAGAATTTGACTCACCGCACTTGCTTACATCTTTTCTGGATGTTAAACTTTCCCGAATGTGAGATGCTACAATGTTGCTTGCCGCAAAAGTGATTTGCCGCGGGTTATCATGACCCGAGTCCCATCCAGTGATAATTCAAAGCATTATGTATAAGTTACATCGAGCACTCATCAGTTTTTCTCTGTTCAGCTGGCCTCTTCCTTAATTAATTTTTTGCTTGTCATCTCTAAATGTTCACTTGCGAATTGCATAGATAGATAAACGTTTATTTTTTCAGCCTGCTGGCCTTAAAAAATTGACTTGCTTACACATCCATTTTTTACAGAATTTTCTTAAAACTAACCCTTAAAAAACTAACATCCTTCCATTCCTTATCTCTAAGCCGCACGCTCGTATCGCCTTGCCTTCCTCGCTTCGCCTCGCTCGCATATCCCTACTTTTTCGCATTGCCTCGCTTGCCAACCTCTGTTATCGCTCTAATACCTACTACTTATCTACTATTTACAATATTTACATGTTACTTATATCTACTTTCTCTCCTATTTACAATCTTTCCTTCTCCACTCCTCTTCCTCCTTCCTTCTCTTCATCACCATCTTACCCAACACTCCCTTCACCCATGCTACTGCCCTTTTTTCCCCCTTTTCATGCAACAATACCTCCATGCTTATCTCACTTCTTTCTACCTCCACGCACTCCTCCAACCAGTGCTCCACTCTTGCATCCCCCTTTCCACACAGTTCACACATCCTCTTCTCTCGCGAGAGCCAGAACCTATTGAAGCCCTCCATGCACCCACACCTCATCCTCGCTATAAGCTCCTGACTTCCTTTCTCTCCTTTCTCACATAAATATTGCGCTCTTGCACTTGGCATAATCCACACATAGTTCCCGTTGAATCTTGACTCTCTTATTCTCTCTTCCCCTTCTGTCTTCTCTCTCTCCATGCCGTTTTGCTTAACCACGTCATAAACCTTCCTTCCTTCCTCGTGCATCCTTCTCACTTCATCCATCTGCAGTCCATTCATTCTAAAATACCTTTCCCTCTCAGCCTCCATCTTCCCACTAGCTAATACTGAAGAATAGTTGACTATCAACTAGAGTTTTTTGTTCAAATTACGACAAGAGATTTCATGAGGAGGCACCATAACAATCAAGTTTTTTTTTGAACGAGTATGGAAAATCTACCTTATAGGAATGTGCGGAATTGATCTTTCACAATAAAGTGTGAAGCTGTCTTAAATAAAAATAAATTATGCATTTCATTTATGCCTTTGTGTTCAATTTAATGGTTGGGTGCAAAAGCGGTATTTTTTTCATTCTTAGCAGTAACTTTTTATTTGTTTTGTACACAATGACATGAAGAACACAAACGACAATCATTGGACCCTACCATTGAAGCAAAACAGGGAAAGGTGAATTATTTTGTGACTGATATTGGCCTGGAATACTTTTTCCAATCCAATTACGATGATATCCTCTTTCAAGCGGCACCCTGCAGAAACCACAACATTTTTTCACCGATCTTTCCACTCTCGTAAGCACTCCATAAAGTTACCTATAAAAATAGCTAACAGCTGCTTTTTCGCATTCTGTTCTATTCTATCTGTGTCTTTCATTAATTTTCCTTCTTGTGGATATGTGAATTTGGAAAACCGCCTAAAATCATTCACCGAGGTGAAGACTAAAGGGGTCTTCTGAAATTGTGCAAGGCCATGTTCTATCAACAGAAGCTGGTAATAATCGACGATTTCCATTAACTGACACTCTAACTCGTTCCATATTTTGAGATGTTTTGGCGTTTGCGGCCCTGACAGAGCAAGGATGACCTATTTTTGAAGTACGATCACTTCCAGATTGCCTGAACCACTTTTTAATTTGAGCATCACTCATAGATTTATCACCATGTACGTGGTTGAACGATCACAGAACTGCTTACACTAGTGAGCCAGAAATTTGCAGGTCTCTGTGAGTATTCAAATTAATTAACTCTTCGAAATCTTCGTGGGAATACGGACAAAGCCATGAGGGGTCCCAAAAATAAAAAAAACCAAAGCCCTTCAAGAAAGGAGGAAAGGAGGAAATACATTTTTTTAATTTTCTCAAAAAATCCGCAAGTTTGATGAAGCAAAAACTTCTTCACAAGTTGATATCATTTTTTCAATGTCTGCCCGTTACAGCCTCAGTTTGTTGGTTGGAAATCTTTTACAATTCAGAAAGCACAGCCTATTAAATATATTGATTGAAACTGATGGAAATGAATCAGTTACTCAGGTCTTTTATATGCTTGAATTTCTATAACTAGAATTTAGATCTATGTTAAAATCGTCTAGGTATATTTGAAGTACCACTGGATGGTTCTTCACGGGAAAAATCTTGACCAGTGAATCACTTTCCAAGATAAAACACTTATTATGCTATTGCGCAAGATTGCACTCATCCTTCCAAGAAGTTTGCGATTAAGCAGAAATTTTTGGATGTTGCAAGTACAGTAAGAACTCAGGAATAAATTTTGTTGCAGCTCATTTCAAGATGAGGTTCCATCTCGCTCAGACTTCGGGTACGAAATAACCGTCCATTGTTTTTGCAGCAGAACGGAAAAACAATTAACATTAGGTGACGTTTCATATCCCAAGTACTAGAAAAACGATGCCTCCTGTCATGTTGCCATTCACACTAGCAAGTTTATTTTTCGTTGCAGGGAAACGGTACCCCGAATTCAGGTTTAGATTCACACTTTGTTTTTTCTGTGAGGGATTTTAATGGATTTGTGAGGATTTAAGGAATAATTAAGAAAGTCACAACATTTCATTCATATATTTACTGAAGTTTATTTTCATCAATGATTTACTAATCATCTTACCACTGCATGTTTAGCAGTTACTTGCCAGGATTATAGTAACATCGTCCCTGGGCCCAAGAAGGGTCATTCTTCTGACAGTGCATGCCGCCACAGCAACTTCCTTGAGATCCATTAGCTCCAGTACATGGTCGGTCGAACCCATCACATGCCATGGTACTATAAATAAGTGCCAATACGACAAGTATGGTTAGCAGCGATTTTGAGGACAGCATTTTCGTAATCTGAAAAAATTAAGAATACAAGTTTATTTGAGCTCACAGTAAAGTATGACTTAGAATGTAGATTTGTACAATCTCATCTTGGATATTGGGAAGTGGAATAAGTGGTCGGCCACTTTTTATCAGCTTCGTGTTTTGAAGTATTAGCTGAATGAACAGTCGAATTTCTAATCTTTCAACGAACCAGAGTTTAAAACCTATATTTTCTACTTGATTATTCACATATG
This sequence comes from Andricus quercusramuli, assembly GCA_932178445.1. Classification (NCBI taxonomy): domain Eukaryota; kingdom Metazoa; phylum Arthropoda; class Insecta; order Hymenoptera; family Cynipidae; genus Andricus; species Andricus quercusramuli. The sequence continues at coordinate 257,392 of CAKNXH010063277.1, forward strand.
TTTTCTGTTACTTATTATTGTTTATTTTTCCATTAGATAAATCACATCTATCTATGTAAATATTTTTCATTTCAAAATGCTGAAAGAATATTCATACTCCCTCTTTCTATTCACGTCTCTTCCTTGCTCGGCAATTCGAAATTGCTCTAAGGACGCCTATTCAATATCCCCACCACTGACAGACTAATAGCGAATTCGGTTATCCTGCACTGGGGCACGTCAGAGCCCACAAACTAGTTTTTTTCTCTTGATCGTGAATAGGTTTCGTTTTTTGGACAAATTATATACAATTTATTAATGCTGAAAGTAATATTTTTTGTTCAACTTCTTTGCGATTTTTCAAGCAATTTTTATTCGTATTCTTTTTCCAACAAATAGAAAAGTTAGTGTCTCCTGCATATAGCAAGTGACACAATTAACGAATGTTGAGACTGATATCTTCTGCTTTAAGTTTCTCTACAATGATTGGAAAGGCGACTGTCCGTAATCTACTGATAAAAAGGTTCAGGAAAATTAGAATTTGAAACAATGTGTATACAAGCTCTAAAAGGAGTAAATGTGAATCATTGGCGGTATACTGTGAGGGATTTAAAAAACTAGAATTTTACGATGAAGAGGCACGAGCGAATGATTGATAATTGTTTATATAGTTCTGAACTGTCTTTCACCACAAATATTACATCAAAAATACATATTCTACGTAATTAGCCACATGAAATCGAAAGAATACTATCTCCTCAGGATTTGATGAAAGAACGCTTGCAATTAGCAATTATTTCAATAATTTGAAATTAGAACGGAAATACTTGAATTACTGCATGAAATAAAGGGGTCAGAGTAGTCAGAACTTGAAGCTATTTGGGAAGAATTATTCCTTACACATTCTTTAAGAGGCAACTGGACTTCAATTTACAAAAACAGACTAAATAATATGGATGAGTTGATTCCAGTGGTAAAGGGAGTTGACAACGATATAAATACTAAATTAGAGAAACTTACATTTAACTTCTGAGTGTTTTTTGTGTACTTGAAAGTTGAAGCTCCGGCTGCAGCTCAGGATAGTATGAATTTGTGGCGCCGATGTCTCCTATTTATTCAATCCTGCCACAAGACTCATCATGATTTTACGAGCGAAGACAATGAGAAAAGTGTATTCAAACAATTATTTCATCACTGAGTTTTCCTCATCGTATCTACAAATAAATAAGGAAACTCTTGATTTTCCTCATCTTCTGAAAATCGCAGTATGCGATATAATACAGAAAATAAGAAATTTCCTTATATATTTTACGATTTTATGAGGAAAACTCTGTAAAAAGGAAATGTTCTAGAAGCAGCATTATCATTGTATATATTCGTAGTATCATGGCGACCATCCTGTTGCGGTATTCAATGAATAGGAAACATTTTCAGCACCGGTTCGTGGTGTCCAGAGCTGTAGCCATGACGTTAGTTTATCATGTAAAACCGAAAAATATTTTTGAGTTGAGTTTCCCGTGTGCGGTACCACCTTCAACGTAAATCAGCGAATCTTTTTTTTGCTTGCACCAACTTTGAATTGAGTAGATGAGAAAAGCTGTGAAAATCGATTTTCCAAATAATATAATTGAACATAATGTCCGTACCCATTTTAAAGATATTATAGAGTGCTCAAAAAGGTAATAAATACTTTTAGGAATCGTGGTGTTAGATTTCAGATATTATTGATGAGAATAAGCCCCCGAAATTTCATCTATTTTTTTTCAAACGTCTTCAAGTTGTCGCGTTAACAATAAAAGTGTAACATTCACACGCATTCGTACAAAAATCAAAGACAATTCCATAATAGCTCATTTTAGTTCAACAATTTTAAAATCGAGGTGCTAAAAAGTGCATAATTATCCATAAATATTTTAAAACGTAAATTACACCTTTCATTGAAGATGAATTCAGGTATGGTCGTCATTGAAATTAAATCCTAATTTATTATAAGATAATTAATATTACGTAGGAATTCCCGGGACTTCAAAATACTTTGAAACTAAACTTTTTTTCTCAAGAAATTATTTATTTTTTTGGAATTGGTATACTAGGAATAAGCTTTTAATGATTTTTTTTCCGAAAAATTTTTAGTCAGAATTTAACCAATCACATGTCTTTGTTTTTCATCTGAATTGGAGAAGAGATTTTTTTGTTATGTAGTTCAAAGTTTGTCATAAGGACAACCGCGGAATATCGCAGAAAGCGGGTGCTATTCTGAGAAATTGCACCCACTCCCAGCGAAATAGCGGTAAAATTTCCGCTGTAACTACGTTTCAGGACCGTCAGATAGGTGGTTACAGTCTGCGTTGGGCAGCATACGATGATCCAGCGAAAGTATTCTGCACCCTCAGGACATGGATCGACCCATGGACGACCGTATCTTGCATTTTTCCCGCAAGTGTCTTAGCATTTTTTTGATCCACAGGTTTGTTTTTCAGGCTATTCACCAGTAAAAGCTTGGCAGCTCCAAGAGCACCTATGTTCCGAACGATCAGCTTAATAGACCATTCGGGGTATAGCCGTCGCGACTCCTTCATAAGATGTTTATATCTCTCTTTCTTTTCATTTCCTGGGCTATGACGTTTTTGTCAGCGGGTGCCGAAAATTTGATAACAAACATGTTTCGTTCCATGAAGTCAAGGAGAACTATGTCAGGCCTCGAGTGCGAAACAAAAAAATTGTAGAGGATAGTAAGTTCAAGCATATGTGGCACTTCCCATTTCAAACAATTGACTACCTCCCTAGGAGCGTTTGGCGGAGCGGTATTAGGGCATGAGGCGTTCTGCAGCTATCATCGGAATATCTTGGTTAAAAATTTGGCGACGATATACTAAAGTGGAAATGTCACCGTCTTGGCGAGCCAAAATGATACCCTTCGTGCCCGACTTTAATCCGGGTGATATAAGGAAAGCAAACTTTAGCTCATACGACATCGACTGATCCTTCATATTTCTGTGGAAGACTCCGTGCTTGTTCTTGTAAAGGAGTTGTTCACGGAAGTTTTTCTCCTGTGCTTTCTTAATCCGCCCATTCAGGAGTAAGTACTTCAGAGGGATAAGATTTTATGCATTTTGCTCACCCCTGATATTGAAATCAAGCCCGAGTGTTGTATCAGTTTCAAACGGAAGGTTTTTGAGGTCGCCGATTACGAATTTGTATTCACATTTATGCATTTTCAAGAATTCAGAATGGCAGATGCAATATGGTGTAGGGAAAATATAAAAATAAGTCTCGTGCCTTTGAAATAGGTTCTCGGGTGTTTCGTAGTTCGCGGGTTGCGAATCTAAAGTCAAGGTTTTGAACTTCAGATTTTTGACTTCAGATTCGTAATCAGCGACTCACAAAACTCCAGAAAACCGGGGACTCCAAATTTGACTCCTAATTCATAATCAGCAATCAGAAAAAAACCCTGAGGACACATTCAGAAGCCATTTGTCCAATTTTTTCATTCTTTTTCGTCGTCTTGGATCTGCGATTCTGAGTTTTGGCATTTTAAATCTAGATTCGTAATTAGCGACCCGCAAAATTTAAGAATTTAGGATGAGCCAGAAATGTATGAATATGTCGTATTAATTTTATCACTGCGTTTATGATAATCCTCGAATTAATGAAAAGATTACAGTAGTTATTCCATTATTTCTAAAATAAAGAGAAGATATTCCAAGAGATATAGAAATATTCCCAGACAGTTTTGATTATTTTGACAATTGTCTTAAACACAGTTATAAACGTTATGCATAATTATTTTGGAAATTTGTAACCTATCCTAGAGTCTTAGACAGTCAATCAAAATTTGGACATCGAATCGTTGGAGTTAAACATAGTGATAACACTAGCGTGATAAGCACAGAAAAAATAAATTTTGGAAACTTTAATTGACTTTCCATGACTAGAGTAGGAGACAAATTCTTAAAATTTTATACAACGTTTATTGCAACGTTCAAGATAATTCACTAAATTATTCATATCATAATAAAGTAGAATTTTGGAACTAGAATATGGCTCACCTCGTATTTCTCCATAGTTTTCCCAATTGATGATAGCAACTCAGCCTATTGGTATCTGTTGAACAATTGTAGCATGTACTTGAATGCCAATATCGTGTGAGCGCGTTGAAAGTGTATCGACATACGAACATCATTTTTTGGTCTCAAATTTTGTATTTTTATTTCATTTTGGATTTCAATTATTCACAAGAGTACTTCCGTTTGTTTAAGAGCTTTTGTTCTTGAATCCGTATCCCATATACAATTGCACAAGATGTTTCCTTTGCTTACCAAAAGGATCAAGAAGATACTTTATAGTTTCACTTGTTTCTCCCTATTCATGAATGTGAACTTCCTTCCATTCCAGTTTATTCTCCTCCAGTTTGAAAAACAGATTTTTTTTTCTACTGGCAACAATCACCAAAAAAATTTCGAGATAGGTTCAGAGATATTGAGTTGATGAGACTACTCATGTTGTACAAATTTACAACGTGCTATGAAGTTCTTAAGTGAATTCAAAGTTGACTTTATTGTAAACTCAAATGAACTTGTATTCTGAATTTTTTTCAAATAACAATTATGCTGTCTTCGAAATCAATGATAACCATATTTGTGGTATTGGTACTAATTTACAGTGCGATGGCATGCAATTGGTTCGACCGTCCTTGTACTGGGGGTAATGGTTCTCAAGGTAGTTGTTGTCGGCGGTAGCATTGTCAGAAGAATAATCCCACTGTGGGCCAGAGGACGGTGTTATTATAATCCTGGAAAATCACTGCTCAATATGTTGAGATGATATTTAAATCAATGCAGAAAAGAAAAACTCACTAAATAAAACATTAAAATGTTATGATTTTTTTACTTATCCTTTTATCAAGGGGTTATTACTACGTTCAAAATGTATCATACTTCTACCATTGGAATCACGTTAAATCCTTTGAAATTCCTTGAAATCTCTCAAAATTTTTGCTTGTTCTTAAAATTTTATATGATTTTCTGCGTGATGAACTTTTCCACGAAGACCGATCCAGTGATACATCGCATCAGCGCGCAGAAATGTATAGTCTAATCAAGGAGGAAAAAATTATCCCTGCAAAATTGACAAGTAGTAGATGCTTTTTGCACAGTCGTTGAGGATAACTCGATGAACATAATTCTCTGGCTCAAATATGTTTATGTTTAAGGTGTTCGGACATTTGTAGTGCACGGACGGAGTGCAACCTTTGTGGTTTTGTTATCAACGCTTTCGCTATAAAACTTAAACGAGTTCATCATTTTCCGATTATTTCTTGAGAACAAATGAGACTCGACAATATTTTGGAAAAAACTGTAAAACTAGATCAGGCAAGTCGAACTCGAACTCATACAACTTCCCAAGAAAAAAAAATGGACAATTCGTTTCTACTAAATGCTAGGAGGAATTATAAACTCAAATTTTGATGCACAATTTCTAGCACTTGAGAAAACTTTTTCAAGGTCAAACTCCTTACGATCGCTCTTACGTGTGTACAATGTATTTCCTATGTTTGGATAATAATATTCCAGGCCTCTTTTGAAGCACCAAACATGCGAATGTGGAAATCGAGTTGAGGATGTAGGTAGCGGACGTAATTATGGTTTAAAATAGCAATAATGCTGTTAGGGCGCGATGACGGCTGCCATCTATTATAGTTGATGGGTTATGAAATTCGTTAATACCGCTAATATAAACTGCTCTGAATACGTATACATTTTCATTCAATTATTTCGTCCTCTACTTCATTCAGCATATTACTGGGAAATTAATTTACTCTAAAATCATCAGCCTCAGACCAATAAACTCTGAGTTAGTACCTGTCGGTCCAGTCTTCGTTAATTCATGAAATCCGGCACAGATTAGCGGCCAGTTGGTTATTTTATGAATAGCAAACTGTGAAACATGTTTGTTGTGCAATAATTACATTATGGAAATTGCAACATTACCGTACATTCGGAGAAACACTCTATATAAATTTTGAATCTAAACGGGGATATTGGGCCAGAATTTTATGAAATGATTGAAAAGGTAAAAGAGCACACCTGCGTGGATTATCAGATTTTTCAATTTTTCCTTCAACAGGAAATTTTACTGATTTTGAAATTGAAATATAAGTTGTATTACGGCTTCAATTCCCTGGCTGAAATCAAATGATGAAAATTACATTATTTGGTAGCAGCATGTGAATTGCATAGTTTGGTAGATGGCTTAAAATTGTATTCGTTCATAATAAATGTTCTGATTCCCAGCGCTTGACTCACAACCTGGAAAAGGTCATTCAGGTTGCTGCGATTATTCATGTATGTACAGTACTTTCTCAATATTTTTCATTCCAGCGTAGCAATTGTTCATTATTAATTTTGGTATAAAATTTCATCTACAGTTCATGTACACGCGGCATATCAGTAAAAGATTGGTTAGGTTTTCTTCTTCCATTATATTACAAATACTTCATATTTCGTCAGGTTTTGTGATATATTTGAGGCCCTTGAAGTATATCTTCATATGCGAATCACTATATAGTCTGAACTGGCTTATTATTCTGATCTGAGTTATGTTCTTATTTATGTTTAGGTAATTATTATTGCATACTCTATTAATCGCTGTAAATAGATTATCATTGGACTAGTTTATCGAATTAATATAATATTTAATTTTTAATATAATATGTGGACAGAAACAAGCTAGGGGAAGGGACACCGCACAAGGAACCAATTATGAGCGCGTACGACAAAATAACACACTACCCCAGGGGAGTAGAAATCTTCTCGCCGGTTCCGATCGGGTGCAAGCCCTGGTGGCCGGTGGCGGTTCCATGGATTTTGGGGGGAACCAATCGCACTTACACAGGAGCGTCTGCGAGGAGTAGGGTGGTCCTTTGGGCGTGACGAAGGAGGTGGAAGTATAGGTGAACATGATAGAGTTCACAGAAATGGATGCCAAACTCTCAGGGACGTATGATCTCTTTGGAGAGTTACGAGGCACTATAAAAAAATGTTGTTTTTTAGCAGCACGAAGAGGAATATGCGTTTTAAGCGATCACTCTATGGTGACCGAAGGGTTCCATAGAGGTTTGATCGAGAATATTGAACGAACTGCCCGCACCAGAACCATGACCCGAAAGGAGAAGGCAAAGAAGAAGACAGACGCACTCAAACTGATGAAGCCGTGGCAGCTTCCACTCCAACAGAGATGTGTGCTTCGCAGCCGAAAAGCAAAAAGCCGAGCACACGTTCCGCTTCAGCGCAAACGACCTCAACACTGAAAGAGGTGAAAAAAAGCCAGAGTCTGCACTAAAGCAAAAAAAGAAGCAGAAGAAGAGGCAGATGCGAGCTAGAACCGATGCGGTCCTTACCGAACCGACAGAAGAATTTAGCTACGCGACAGTCCTCAAAGACCTTAAGAAGAAGGTGGAACCTGACGCCTTTGGCGTGAAAATCAAGGGGGTCAGAAAAACAAGACACGGTGAGGTTCTAGTAGAACTGGGAACTACATCAAAGGGCAGAGCTGAGCTGTTAGCTGCCGTCAAGGAGGCGGCTGGTTACGGGGGTAGCGTACGTGAGCTTGTCTCTCGCAACAAGGCCGACATCTTGGACCTCGATATAACGCCAGCCACAGAAGAAGTAGAGGAAGCCGTTCGAAATATTTCATCAAACCGGTTCGAGTCATCAGGGTCAGCTCCACGAAAACACCCTTTGGAGGCAATCTTATGGCTTCAGTGAAGGTGGCAAAAGATCTGGCTGTGAGTTTGGTGCGCATTGGACACCTTAAGGTGGGGTGGGAATCCTGCCGTGTGCACAAGGAGGCGGAGGCAATAAGGTGCTACCGCTGCCTAGGCTTCGGCTACATAGCAGCGAACTACGAGGGTCCAGACAGGACCAAATCATGCTGGCGATGCGGCAAAGAGGAGCATAAAGCTGCAGTATGCGAAAGCACACCGCAGCGCTACCTCTGCGCTGCAAAGGAAGATTAGCCCCGGACAGACCATCGCCCGGGGAAAAGGAGTTGGTTGACGTTCAGAGAGGCAGCCTCGTTGAGGAAGCCTCTTGGACGAGCAAGCTAGCATCGTAGCTGGGCAGATTCGACAAGAAGCCCAGTTCACCTGGAGAAGACTAAGCTAGCACAAAGGATAAAGGCCGAGGCACGGCCAAAGAACGTCACCCCTTGAAGCAATGCGAAAGCGGTGCCGGGGAGAATCATGCCAAGGAAAGGGTGGTGGGGTTTAGTCGGTAATTAGTAGCATCACTATAATGATCGAATTAGGATCTTTGTTCATATTTATACACATATTGATATCATTGTAGTGATGATATCAATATCCCGACACTACCGAGAAGTGCGGACGCTTCCCGGTGTGTGTTAGCACATTTTCCACGTTCCCTCAAAAAACAAAAAGATGCTAGTTTCTACTATAATGTAATGATCTGGGGTTTTCAGAAGCCCATATTATAGACTTTTCAGAAATCTCATTTGTATCACTTCTGCTGATTCCACAGAGCGAAAGACCCACACTTCACCATGAGGTTGGCGACTTTCCACTGCAAACTCCTGCGCCTGTATAGAATATTCTATACTCTGTTAGAGGCTGCAGTTTCTTCTTCATTTAGGATTTTTCAGTAAGATTGGAGAAACTTGTAAAGGAGAAAAGGAGTCTTGGAAAAGGTTTACGCGGATACGAATTCTATATTATTTTCGTTCCATTGGAATGGCTTAAATTTCTTCAATTCACCTGATCTGCGAAGAAGACTATTTCAGTTTGACTAGGATTTAGTTTACGGCCATGTAGTTCTCGGTATTTCCTCAAGGTTTCCAAATTATCTCTAGCACCATGCCATGATCTTGCAAGTATCACAATATCATCTACTAATAGGAAAATTGTAATTGATTTCACTGCCGATGGTATAAATCCTCTCATACTTTTTTTTTTAAAGAAAATCTTACAATCCCAGCAAGAAATAAAATAAACGATAGAGGACATATATAGTCCCCCTGCAGCACTTCCTGAGCAACATTCACCTTGTCTGAGTAATCATTACCACGTTCAACAATCATACACTCATTATAGTAAAGGCGCATCACCAGTCGGATGATTTTTCTCATAAAATTTTTCAAATTTTAAAGCTGAGAAATATAATATAATACCATTATTCACCTGACACTTTGCTTCCTAAGTACAGTAACATTGATTTTTCTAAGTTTTAAGATTTTTGCAAATCGCGACCATATAATTGAAAAAAGTTTCATGCCATTACCGCAGTTTTAGAATGTGACTCACCGCAAATGTGATTTTCCGGAAGTCGTCATGACCCGAGTCCCATCCAGTGATACTTCAAAGCATTATGTCGAAGTTATAGTGGGCGCGAATAAGTTTTGCTCTGTTTAGTTGGCCTCTTCCTTAATTAATTCATTGCTTGACGTATTTGATCAAATATTATATTTGAAAAACATAATTTAAATTTGAAATTGAAAATATTTCAACATTGTGATATTCCAGTGAATAAATAATTAAAATAATAGGATTGACGAATGTGACACATTCGGTATTAAACAATATTTTTTAAGGGTTAAGTTTCAAGTTGTGTATCCCTATCTTGGAAATAAATTTACTGAATATAATTTGAAATGAAAAGAACCTTCAGATGAAAAAGAATGTTTGAAAAGAATTCAAATAAAGGAAGAGTCAGAGATTTGATGAGAAGGCACCATAAAACTCAAGTTTTTTTTAAACGAATATGGAAAACCTACTTTCTAGGAATGTGCGGTATTGATGTTTTATAATAAAGTGTGAAGCTGTCTTGAATAAAAACGAATCATTCATTTTATTTATGCCTTCATGTTCAATTTAATGGTTGGGTGCAATATCGGCATTTTTGCATTCTTAGCAGTCACTTTTTATTTGTCACATACACAAGGACATGAAGAACAAAAAATACGATCATTGGACCCTACCATTGAAGTGAAACAGGAAAAGGTGAATTATTTTGTGACTGATAGAGTAAGAGCACCAGTTATTGGCCCCTCAAGAGGAAATTTAGACTTTAGGGAATAAATAAACCCATAAAATATTGAATTATTATTCAAAGTAGAAAAAAACTTGAAAATTATTAAAAATAAGCCTGTAGTCCCAAAATTTTAGGGTGCGGCACTGCTAACCCCAGTTATTGGCACCCCTGGTCACCAGTGATTGGCACTGCGCTCAATAGCCTTTTAAAATTCATGTGATTGCGTTAAAACATTGATGAAAACAAATTATGCATCTGAAAATATAAAATAAATTTTCTATTAATAATTCTGAATTTAGTATTTTATCAATTTTGTTTTTGGATGAGCCAACATCTTTGACAGCAGCTATAAAGCCTGGCCATGTCATATATGTGTTCTTCGGCATATGTTTTTCTTTCCTCAGAGATACACTCTGACGGGCAAACATATGGCAATACCATTTTTTTTGTATACCATTAAGCCTTTTTCCTTTCGGTGTAGGTACACGATATGTATAAAGATAATAAAATTCTATTTATAATTCAAATAAAACCAATACTTACCTATTCCTTGAGGGCTAAAAAGGATAATAAATTATATATGAACAGGACTTAGGAGGTTACGATTACCGGTACATAAACGACAGCTTCATTCAGTATGATTGTTAGCTACTTTTGCTTCTACCTTGTAATGACTTTTGTTGTTCCGGCACTATTGACACTTCATTTTATCAGAAATACGTGAAATGGCTCATGCCAACACAAGGTCTTGAGATTACATAACCTGATTTTCTTCCGACAAGGCAGGGGTGCCAATGAATGAAATCATTCCAGAATTGCATGGTCTGGTCTTTGGCACTGGGGTGCCAACGACTAGAGACCAAACTTTTTGTATTCATTTCCATTGGCACCCCCCTAAAATTAATAAATAAATTATTGCAGGAGTGTATTCCGTATGTTGATTATATTACAAGTACTTCATTTAAATATTCACAAAAATTTGGACAGGTTTGCTTGTTCACAATGTTGTTCGAACAAAATTAAAAAATGTTGTCAGCTAAAAATTTTCTTTAGAATACCGGATAAATTCTTGGCACTCTAAGAACTGAAGTGAATTCATTATTTTATAACTAAATATGACATTATTTTGTATGAATTATATATGTCGTTACACGCAGAAATAATAGTATAATTAAAATAATACCAGCAAAATACGATAAATGTTCGCATTTTCTTACAATTTAACAAAAACTAGAGAGGGTGCCAATAACTTGCGCAGTGCCAACCACTAGTGCTCTTACCATATTGGCTTGGAACACGTTTTTCAATCTAATAACGATGATATTCTCTTTCAACCTGTACCCTGCAGAACCCAGAACCTTTTTTCAGCGACCTTTTCACTCTCGGAAGCACGCCATAAAGTTACCTATAAAAATAGCTAACAGCTTCTTTTGCGCATTCTGTTCTATTCTATCTGTGTCTTGAATAAATTTTCCTTCATATGGATATGTGAGTTCGGAAAACAGCCTAAAATCATTCAGCCAGGTCAAGTACAGGTCAACCATGTACTTTCCGAATCATAGCGACTCTTTTTGAACATAAATGGCCAAGCTTATGGCCAAATTTGATGCACAATCTTTTTTCTGTGCGTTTCGTAATGCTCAAATTCGACACGTACGTGGTTGAAACATTCACAAAACTGCTGACACTAGTCAGCCAGAAATTCGCAGATCCGTGTGACTCACAGTAGGTGACCTCAAAGAGGTATCCCCTGAATTTAATATACCTTATCTGGACTATAATTATCGATAATTTGATGTGATTGGTTCCATCCTGAGCCATTGTATTCATGTACATAAGTATTTCCAATAAAATTTTGAAAAAAATTCAACGTTAACAGAGTATTAAAATTGATTAACTTTTCAAAATTTTCGTGGGAACACGGAGAAAGGCATGAAAAACTAAATCCGCGAGTTTGATGAAGCAAAAATTTATCCGGAAGTTGATAGGACTTTTCCAATGTCTGCCCATTATAGCCTCCGTTTGTTGGTTGGAAACATTTCAGAATTCAGAAAGTACAGCCTATTGAATATATTGATTGAAACTGATGAAAATGAATCAGTTATTCAGGTGTTTTATATGCTTAAATTTCCAAAACTACAATTTAAATCTATGTGAAAATCGTTTTGGTATATTTGAGTACCACTGGATGGTTCTTTACAGGAGAAATCTTGACCAGTAAATCACTTCCCAAGATAAAACACTTATTATCCTATAACGCAACATTACACTCATCCTTCAAAGCAATTTGCGATTGAGCAGAAATTGTTGAATGTTCCAAGCACAGTAAGAACTCTGGAATAAATTTTGTTGCAGCTCATTTCAAGATGAGGTTCCACCTCGCTCAGACTTCGGGTACGAAACAACTGTCAATTGTTTTCGCTGCAGAACGGAACAACAATTAACAATAGATGACGTTTCATACCCCAAGTACGAGGAAAACGATACCTCCTGTGATGTTACCATTCACACTATCAAGGTTATTTTTTGTTGCAGGGAAATGGTATCCTGCAATTAGGTTTAGATTCACACTTTGTTTTTTCTGTGAGGGATTCCAATGGATCTGTGAGGATTTGAGGGATAAGTAAGAAAGTCACAAAATTTCATTCATATATTTACTGAGGTTTATTATCATCAATGATTTTTTAATCATCTCACCACTGCGTATTTAGCAGTTACTTGCCAGGATTATAGTAACATCGTCCCCGGGCCCAAGAAGGGTTATTCTTCTGACAGTGCATGCCGCGACAGCAACTTCCTCGAGATCCATTAGCTCCAGTACATGGTCGGTCGAACCCATCACATGCC